>CAXIVR010000002.1:109985760-110223260 GCA_964035755.1 Teleogryllus oceanicus
TCATTCGCAAGTGTAATTATATATACAAATCGACCAAATGTGCATATTAACGGCGTGAGAGATACTTAAAAGAAATTCAATTTGTGTAATTTTGAAAAAACAAAAAATACACCAAAATAAACGTTACGTTATATTAAACATTGCAGTTAACACTATCCATTGAAAACGTTTGAAGAAAAACTTGATCAATTTTTGAAACAATGGCGTTTGAGCGTTTCTGAAAAAGCTGAATTTTGAGCTCATTGTCACAGAAAACTGTTGCGTTTTTGATAAACTATATTTGACATTATTTAAAGCACTGATAAATATAATATTATGAAGAAATATCATGCAATGTAAATTCTACAGACAAGTCAAAAAAGTATTTTTGTAATATTTGAAAAATTAAAGAATAGAGCATGGTGACGTTTATGTCATCAAATGGGATACATTTGGCACTATCCCACCAAAATTAAAAAAAATTGAGTCGTTTTGAGAAAAACACCATAGTTTTACCATCTCTTATTAGATAAATGAAGGAAATTTAAAGAAAACTTTAGAGTGGTTTTTGAAAGAAAATCGTAGTTAACGAGCACAAATTCCACACGAACTACTCGTTGTTTTTTTTTAAAAAAAAAGTACATGGCCATTTTTTAAAAAGCTAATTATGTACAACAGACTTTGTCTGAGGCAAAAACTTCTATCTTCAATTTTGTAGTTTAATTATTTTTTGTTGCAATTTTCGATAATTCAGGCATTTGAACGACGATAAGACCTACACCATTCTCTTAAACGTCCTTTGCACTATTCAACAAGAAAATTTAATCAAAACATTTGTACCCATATTTTAAATTAAAAAAAACTTTTTTTTTATTTTATCATATCCGAGGGACATGATGTAAAGCATCTCCCAAAATTGAAATATCGTTTTCAAATTCCAGGAGCCGCGACATCAACCGGAACGACTGGGGAATATCAATTTTGGAGAAAATCGGCTGGACGGTTTATGCCCTAGTGTACAGACGGACATTTTGCCGTCATTTGATTTTTCGGTATGAAGAACGCACAAAACATGGGTTCTGGCGACACCACGTTAGAGTAATTTTTTTCTACATTTAACATCTGAATTTATCCACTTTTTCGTTGTAAGGGTTCGGCACTAAGAGCTTTTGTGTTGAAAATTCTCCGTTTTCCTGCGTACGATTACAATAATTACTCTTCTTGCGTTACTAAGTGCGAGAAAATAAAACGAACTGTAAATCATTGGGAAAATGCTACATCTGAGGAACTTCTTCCACAAATCTCCATATTTATGTTCTTTAATGAAATAACTTGCTGTCTCGACTGTTCTACATAATACTGAAATGCTGCTAATTGGAATTCAATTCTGACGTTTTTATAATACAATTCTTCGTTATCTTCTGTAAGGACAAGGATAAGTAAGAAGATCACAATACATTTTGGTAGTCAAAGCAAAAGCGATTAGTTGTAGTTTGATTTATTTGAGTGTACTTAAGGTCAAAGACACTTACAGCGTCTTCTTGAGACGCTCCATTCGGAATATGCAATCAACAAAATAAATAAATAAATAAATAAATAAATAAATAAATAAATAAATAAATAAATAAATAAATAAATAAATAAATAAATAAATAAATAAATAAATAAATAAATAAATAAATAAATAAATAAATAAATAAATAAATAAATAAATAAATAAATAAATAAATAAATAAATAAATAAATAAATAAATAAATAAATAAATAAATAAATAAATAAATAAATAAATAAATAAATAAATAAATAAATAAATAAATAAATATAAATAAATAAATAAATAAATAAATAAATAAATAAATAAATAAATGTCTTTATTGGTGAGGCTCAGTATTGGTCTGTCTTCGCCGAACATTTAAATTTATATTACAATAGTACATAATAAAGAGTCATTCAATGAAAAATACGCACGCAATTTGGATGAAGATATATACATGAATGACAGGAGTAAAAGCGAGGAGGACGAGTTTGATAGGAAATCGTAAAGAATCGGGATGAATGGAACGGTAGAGGAAATGAAAGGAAAAAAAAAGAAGGAAAAGAATCAGTGGAATGTTAATAAGCTCTGTTAATTGGTTCATTGAGTTTTTGAGGAAGCTAAAATTGCGTACGTATTCTTGAATTACCCCTACAAAAACTAGAAAGAGAGGGAATCTCGTCAGCATACGAGCGACATACAAGACATATCAAGTCAAAAGTTCAAGCCCTGAAAGAAACTGAAAATATTGATAATGATAAATGATTTTGCGTACATTTCCTAATAATAATAATAATAATAATAATAATAATAATAATTATTATTATTTTATATTATTATTATATGATATAGTGTCGTAAAACTATTTGGTTTTAAATAAATTTAAAAAAATAAATTAATTAAAAATGGGATATAATCAATTTCTAGTTAGGAAATGTTAACAGTTAAAATATTCCACAAACTAACAAATTGGAAAATTTTAAGAACTTAGGAAATCTTTTCCGTTTAGAGTATTCCCAAGACCCGGAAACCCGACCCAACATCTCTCACCCGTAGGCCAACGATTTATTCTACCTTTATTCCTGGGACTGCAAGCAAGGGACCATCCCGGCATGCGCCTTAAGCGATAGAGTAAACCCAGGTAAACCTCAATCAGGATGGCGGCTTAAGGCCAAGACACAATACAAGTAAACAATTTCAGTGCACAAAAATACAAGAAAGAAAAAAAAAAGGCGAAAATATTTTGAATTTAATATTATATCTAAATGTACGGCGCAGTTTGTAAGAGATGAAGAACTGGAACAGAAATATTGCAAATTAGTGAAACACATGTAGACAAAATTAAAAGCATATCATTAAAATATTTTGAATACATACAAAATGAGCAAATGCTCATGCATAATCACACAACAAAGCTACGCATACATCTGCGTACTGCAATAAAAGTGACGTATGAGAAGTAAGTTTTTTTCTTTATATGTTATTTAAAAATTATTGAGTGTAGGAGTAGATTACAGAGACATATAGCTAGGTAATGGATATAATTTTTTAAATATAGTGATAAATGTAAAAGTAGATAGGAGGAGGAATGATATTTTTGTGTGCTAAAAGATAAGTTTACTTTATAAAGCTAAATAGTTAGACAATAGTATGAAAATTGGAGGGAAGGGAGAATAAAGTAGCCTAGGATGAAAACTAAGAGAGAACAAGAACACAAAAAGAAAGAGTGAGGATTTTAGCTATCCGGAGAGAGAGAGAGAGAGAGAGAGAGAGAGAGAGGGGGTGAGGAGAGATAGGGGGGGGAAGGAGAGGGAGATAGAGAGGGGGAAGGAGAGGAGAAAAAAAAAGAGAAAATGAGATATGAAAAGGCGTTAAGGATGACTAGAAAGTATTTTTAGGAATGGGTAGAACTTTGTACGATAGGTGGAATAGGAATAAATTGAGATACTTCACAGTGCTGACGTAGTGCGGCGTCCGTCCAGATCTAATTTTTTTGGCAAGCGAGCAGTAGGACTGTTGTTATGAATGTTTTCCATGGATCCAGTTAGTGACTTCTTTTTTAAACTTGTGAAATGTACTGCAATTTTTTATAGTAGAGGGGAGATTGTTCCAAGCACGGATGGCAGTGACAGTGAATGATTTGCTAAACGCAGTGGTATTGTGATACGGAATACAAATAAGGCGTGACGCTCGGGCACGATGTAGCTTCATAACCTAAAATCGTTGTACGCATACGTTTTAGAACATGCAGGGACGCGAATACTTTTTGACAGATTTTATCAATTTGTACATTCCAGTTAAAGTATTATCCATATACACACTAAATTTCTCAGTCTTTACACCACGGGAGGGGATTCCATTTATGCAAATGTCAGGGAGAGCGGAGTTAATAAACTTTTCAGGAGTTTCTGGAGCCGATTAGAAGACACTGAGATTTATTGAGGTTAAGCAGTAGCCCCGATATGATGACCAAGAGGACAGACTTTAAGGTTCGTTGATTTTTGAGCAAGTTCAAAAACGCGAGAGGAGAGTCCACTAATATACAATTGGAGATCATCAGCGTACATGTGATGACGACAATTTTTTATTGATTTGTCTATATCATTTACATAAATTAGGAAAGCAAGAGGTCCTAACACTGAGCCACCACCTCCTAGAGTTATAAAGCCTGCTCACTGTTTTGTGACGTCACCGTAGGTAGTCATGGAGAGCGTCGGTCATTCCTCCCTTACAATTTCCACAGCATTTTCAAGCCAAAGGGAAAACCCCTTTTACTCCTTTTGTATTCAAAATTATCAATTCATGTTAAAAGTTCTTTTGAGTACATTTTTTAATAAACATTGGTTTTCAATACAGTATATTATAATCTATGTATTGAGAATACAACTGATGAATTTACTGGAAGATATTCAATCTTCTGCAATTTGTTTGATAATCTATAATTTCTTTTGACAAAACTTAACAAAAATACAGCTTTTCAGCGTAAATGTTTGACTAAATCATTTACTGAATGACCATTTACACGAGCATCATGAACGAATTCTCTCTCAGATATTTTAAGATAGTGGGACAGCAAACATTTCTTTCATTGGTGAAATTTGAAGCGTTCCTTATTACAAGGAGTCATTGGGAGCAGTCACGCATTCTCATCTTACATTTTCTTCAGTGCATATTCCAGGAAAAAAATTTTCTTCCCTTAATACAATACATTAAACCTAATTATTTACAATATAATACACATCTATTTATAATACATCACTGAATTTATTGGAATGTATGTAGTTTTCTCTGTAATTTCCATTTCCAGTCTTTCTCGCTTTTCACAAGGGCCTTCCCGTCTGGAAAACTCCTTGGTAAGGTGAGCTGGACAGTTAGGGAACACAGATGGTACAGCATCACTTCATAACTTCGGTATATTCAGTCTCGATGACACTTTCTCTCCTTGTTCATTATACACCATATTCTCTCAAATAATATCATTTTGATGGAAATGAAGGTGGCATACCTAAAACAAGAAAAAATAATATATTATAATATAATAATAATAATAATAATAATAATAATAATAATAATAATAATAATAATAATAATAATAATAATGAGGTTGCATGAGGGGTAAACTAAAATTGTACAGTGGTTAGTCTACAATATTAAATATGTACATAGAATTTAAGTTTCACTTTCAAACCAATTTTACCAAAGAACAAAAAAAAATTAATTTGAAATTAATTCATGCACCACTGAGACTTTTGCTTTCATACTTCCCTAAGGTAATTCCTTTGACATAAATTATTCTTTTGTTTTAGTAACTTATTCATACAAGTTACAGGAAATCTATGAGATTGTTTGTGAGGTTATGATTTTTTTAGGCATTATTTACAATTGAGTGCTATAACTTAAGTGCTACTATTCTAAAATTATTTAACTGATAGTTTAAGTTTTTACTATCACTATTCACTTAACAGTAAACAGAAAATAGTTGCAAGTTCAGCATCATATTACAAGGAAGAATTCCAAGATCTAATTGCAAACAACTTGGCTTCGTGATAGAACATTAGGAATATTACTAAACAATGTCAAAACCCTTAGCAACTTACATATGCTTTGAATAAATAATAAATATAATAAATGTAGGTTCTACATGTGCAAATGAACCACAGCCTTACCTTCGAGGATTTGGAAGGAACAAAATCTTCTCGGCGAACAGCAGCCATCCATTTCTTCCGCAAAGCAGGATCTTTTGGAAAACCAAAAACATGTACTTTCCAGGCTTCATCGCAGTTCCCTCGACACCTCGGAATTACACATCTAAACGGCATATCAAACCGGCAGTGTAATACAAGCATGAATAGCACCGAACACACGGACAACACCAGACGAATTCAACTGAAAACAACATGCCTGCGTCCAGACCACCCATTCCTCGTGACTACCTACGCCGCCATCTTAGTGACGTCACGTACTAGTGAGCAGGCTTTATAACTCTAGGAGGTGGTGACTGAGCCCTGTGCGACGCCGCGTGCTAGTGGCAAGATACCGACACATTGTCACCGTACACAACTTTTTGTTGCCGCTCCGATTGATAGCTGGAGAACCATTTGAGTGTGTAGATGATCTTGGCTGTCCGGGTGACGCCGCGTCGAAGTCCATTTGAGTGTGGATGAGGCACATCCAATGTTTTAATTTTTGCTAATAAAATATCGTGGTCGACCGAGTCGAATGCCTTGCTAAAATCGAGAAGAACGAGAATTGTGATTTTACTGCTGTCCATTGCATTTCTGGCGTCTTCAATAACACTAAGTAGCGCAGTTCCTGTGCTTTTACCGGGTCTAAAACCTGACTGGTTTGTATTTAAAATACTGAAATTATGAAGGTGATGTTCGATCTGCTTCCTGGCGATCTTTTCAAGAACTTTTGATATTGTAGGTAAGATAGTAATTGGGCGGTAATCAACTGGCGTCGTAGGATTGGCGCTTTTAGGAAGTGGATGGACAAGCGCTGTCTTCCATGCCGAGGGAAATTCGCCGCTTATTAGTGAGAAATTTATTATGTCCACTATTGCAGGGAGTGCTACTTCAGCTCCAAGCTTCAGCAACTTTGCATTGATTCTGTCAGAGCCAGATGCGTTTGATTTAAGATGATAATGATTTTAGTGACTTCTGCGGGTGTTACTGACGCAAAGTACAAAGTGTCTTTAATATCAATATCTGCTTCGCAGCATAGCTAAAGTTTGCGATTTTAGGAGTTGATTTATTGGCTGCGCGAGCGTAACAAAAACATGATTTAGAAAATCAAGTGACACATTTATTTCTGTTGAATTTCGAATATTTCCAATACCTAAAGTGCGCAATTTTTTCTAGAGCAATTTTGAATCACGGTTATTTTGAAAATTGAGTGCTAATATTTAATCTTGGCATTTCTCAACATTTGGGTTACACGATTTCTAAGTTTTTTATACGTAACATGGTCGTTATAGTTCCTTGTTTTCCGAAAAACTTTGTACGCAATGTCCCTATCGTGCATACATTGGCGGATTTCACCGGATATCCATGGAGCTGCGGGACGTGTCACACGTGACGTCTTTAGTGGATTATGTCTATTTACAAGTTCATTAAACATTTCCGTTAACACTGATGCTTTGTTATTGAGCGAGGTTTCATTTAGTACAATATTCCAGGGGACCGAAAATCCATCAGAAACGAAGGAATTTGCATCAAAGTTCTTATAATCTCCATATTTTATTATTTTTGTGTGTATTTGGGACACTTTAAATTATATGATACATAGATAAGATCATGTTTAGATATTCCCGGGAAGGAAAATTGTCCATGAGAACGCGCCCTTGCAGGATTTGACACTATGATATGATCTATCCATGTTTCAGTATCTTTTGTGATGTGAGTTGCCTTTAGGGGAAGAATCGTTAGGTTCATATTACGAAAAAAACTAGCAAAGTTGTCAGATGAGGCAAATTTTTTCAATAGATTACAATTAAAGTCACCCATTATAATAATGTCGTCATATTTAGTGACACAGGAAGCGAGTAAGTCGTCTAGTTCATCAATGTTGCCTGATTTGGGAGGAGAATATACTACCGCCAAGAGACATTTTTTACCTGCGAGAATAACTTCAGCAATTAAGTATTCGATGAAGTCTTTATGATTTATGGTCTTTATGATTTACTGAAGAGAAAATAACTTTGCAGTTAATGTCATCACGTAAATAGATACCGACACCCCCGCCATGGGCTGGATTTTCTATCAGATCTCCAAAGTCGGTATCCGGGGACTTTAACGGTTTGAGAATTTAATGATTTTTTGAGCCATGTTTCGCTAATGAGGAGTGCATGAAATTTATATTTTGTTACAATTTCCTGAATCTCGCAGTCATGACAAAGGAGAGATTGTGCATTTAAGTGCGCGACGTAAAAACAGTTTCTAGAAATACTCGGCGTGCTGTCTACAGCAGCCGGGGCTGACAGGGAAGGGGGGTGGACAAATGCAGGTCGAGACGGCTGTGGGGTGGGGAGGATACTTAGCATTGCGGTACAACGAGAGAAAGAGAGAGAGAGAGAGTGAGAGTGAGAGGAGTGAGAGAGAGAGAGAGAGAGAGAGAGAGAGAGAGAGAGAGAGAGAGAGAGAGAGAGAGAGAGTAGGAGAATGCAAGGAAGAACGCTTTCCAGAGAAAGGAAAAAATGAGCGCCCCGAAGCTATTGAATAGAGTTAAGTTCAGACATTGTTTGGACGCGCAAACGTCTGTTACCTGCGTTCATTATTATTTGACCGTCTTCGGTCCAGACATTCCGCAGCTGGAACCGCGATATCGCAGCGTGCAGCATGGCCAGACGCTGGTGCGTGAGGTCCTCGCGAATGGTGATTCTCTGGCCTTTCAAAAACCTCTTCGACTGGAAGACCTGTCGCCGTTTCCTGTAACTTACAAACTTTACCAAAATTGGTCTATTTTTTCCAGCGAGTTTGCGACCGACTCTATGGCTTCTATCTATATCATTAAGTGACTATTCTACACTTATCTTTTTCGCCACATCAAAGACCATATCGTCGGTGTTTTCGCCATCCTTCTCTTCTTGGCCAAATATACGGAGACAATTCCTTCTGCTATACATTTCCAGCTGGTCCGTTTTCAGCTCCAGCTCTGCTCTCAAGTTGCAAATCTCTTGATCGCGGTCTTCAATTTTTTTCTGCAACGTCAAAATAAGATTTTCATTGAAGGCCATCGATTCTTGCAGCTTCGCGGCCACTACATCTGTTAACGTAGAGGCAAGGGATTTCAAAAAGCTCTTCGAATGAAGAGTCCGCTCCAAGACCGCATCAACCTCGGCCTTAATTTTGGCCTGCAGGTCGGAGTCGTTCTCGTTGCGGCTTACCTTCGGAGGCATGATAAAAGGAATTGCAAAAAGTATACGGAAGTAAAATGAAATTAAAGTTTCTTACTGGCAACTAAAGTACCGTGAGAAAAAAGAGAAAACGAGGAAAATGTATGAAAATGATAAAATTAGTAACAGAGGACAGATCACTAATGACAATTTGGGAAAGCAAAACTGACAAGACTAGTACTTTACTGTTTTGAAAAATAATAAATAGAAAGAGAAATGAGTAGAATGAAAAGAGATATGTCAAATTTGAGAGTTAATAAAAGTAATAACAGAAGGAATACTTATCTGTCGGAATTTCACAGCTTGCTGCGGGCTCCGTTCTCCGGGAAATATGCGGCCGACGACTACCTGCTTCGAAACTACCTGTAGATGAGCCCGGAGCGCTCCAAAAGACGTCTTCACAGCACGAAGGACATGAATAGACTCCCTAGTATGTTTCTTTGAACAAACGCTTGTATGTTTCTTTGATCACGTTTTAATCTATTGAAGGTATAAAATTCCCAATATATGGCATTTGCGCTGTTCAGTTTTTGCAACTCTAGATACAAATGGATTAACTAGGAAGAACAGGGGAGTTGGGACAGTCTTGCGTGGACCAGAACAAGGGGCGTGTCCCTCCACGCTCAGAGTCTCGCCATCTGCTTCCTGGCGACGAGGCCAGGTGCGGTGGCCGTAATGTGTAATTTATTCCCAAACCCTTATCAGTTTCTCGAAGTTTCTCTGGAACGCTTTCCGCGTACCCGACCGACGTTTCGGACCAACGAACACGAAATCCTGATGCGAGAGGTTTCGTTCCGAGAGAATGTAAACAGAACGTTGTGTAGAAAGTTATTGCCTGAAAATGAAAACTTGACAAGTGATTTAACTACACGCTTCGGTGCACTTCGCTTCACAACGCGGCATTTGAATTAAAACTATATGACTGACACCAATGGGTTATTCTGAAATGAAAGTGAATATTGTGTAACGGATTCGTTTTTTCTCTTTAAACAAATCGATTTTTTATTTTAAAAATAGATCAGTGAACTGTTATATATTTTGAAGATATGGATACATTGTTGTATTACACATCAAAAATTATTTAAACAACACTAATTTCAATTTAAAGTTCTATGAAGTCTTACAATATGTTATTAGTCATGTTTATAAGGAACGTGCACTAAATCGAAAAGTGAATTTCATTATTCTCAGTATTGTTGCATCATCTCCATACATAATGTGCCAAAGGTATATGACTGTTTATGACAATTTATAAGAATCAATCGACACAAAACCCTGCTGGAATGCTAGTGCTGGATAAGGAATTTCTCAACGAAAAATATTTAAGTTTGCAAATCAGGATATAAAACGTTTACTTTGCAGTATAATACAATTGGTCACGGCATGGAAGTGATGCGTGATGTGCCCTTAAGGAAAGGTTTTTGGGCCCCGGAGCAACACGCGTTTTGTGAAGGCAGGAATACGAGTTATGGAGAGACACGTGGGGAACATAAGAGTAAATTAAGGGGTCAGGTGGGAGACAGGCGGGGACAGGTTGGGAAGAAGAAGGCCCGAAATATATTTTTTAAAACCTTCTGTTTCGTGTTGGGAGATTTATTATTTCTCAGTGCTCCCACTACACATCATAGAGGATGAGAAAAGTGCAGACTCGAAATCAATTTAAAATTGAATTGAAGGGAAAATAAAGAAACAAACTTTCATGATAAAATTAAAGGAAACGGTCGTTTGTGCAATTAATGGTCCATCCTTACCACATTCAGAATGATTTCTCTCACACACAACCAGGTAAATAATGCTATAACACACAGTTCAGAGTTTGGACGCTCGTGGTTGAGTTAAACTATGAAACATTTTCACTTTTGAAAGATTATGAACGAACTCATATGCGCTTACAAAGTGCGGCGTTTGCGGACGGGTCCAGCGAGTCCAAATTATTATCACTCAGTGGCGGCTCGTGGTCATGCCATTAGGGTGTGCAACGTTTTTCTTCTTTTTCCCACTCTCTCTCTCTCTCTCTCTCTCTCTCTCTCACACACACACACACACACACACACACACATATATACATTACATGCATGCATTGACACACATTAACATTAATAATGACACTTAAACACAAATCATCTTATGACGTCTGATAGCATGCCGAACAATTCCATTCCATTCCATTGTTTCTTTTCAGCAATTTTTTTCTGTGGCTTTTTCATTGAAATTATTGATTTCTTACGTTTCATATTTTCAACGCTATTCATTGTTAGTTGCACAAACATCCTTGACAGAAAAAGAACTCTCTGATTTCGGTTTCTCAAAACACATTGAAACGTAGCCTAATACTTACGTTTACAAAATACACTAGGGGTTTGAATACTTCGGAATGGTTCTGTAATTGCAACTCACTTTAAAACACAAGAGAATACACATATTATAATACTATTAACATTTTTATGAATGCAACAGTGCACAGCAATGCGTTCGCGTTTCGCGCGCTAGTGCGAAAGCTCATTTAAGTGGAGAGATATCTCACACTTTCTTCGTTCAATGTCATACTTCTGTTAAAAACTTGTGCTACTCGAGTGTTATATCTTCGATACACGTCAAGGCTTTTCCACTGCGCCTGCGCCGTAGATGGAGCACCGCGCGGGGTTTGCTCCAGTCCTCCATAAGCCACCGTTGTTCCCCCTCCTTCCCCTGCAGCCCCGCGGCAGCCTAGGACGCCGTTTCCTCGATCGCATTTTCCTGAGTGTGCTCCCTCAGGCTTTCACGAAAGAAAGGCGGACGGACCGGCAATCGCAACTTCCGAATGGCGCGTGTTTTGAAATAACATGTTTCGTAAATGCTCTGAGAGGACTTGTATTCCCCTCTTGTTAAGAGATTTTTAAGAGAAATGGCACCGAATTAATTTGGGTGTGCACATGCGAACGTGCGAATACCCACGAGCCGCCACTGTTATCACTACAGTCACAACACTTAAGTTTCTGAGATATTTTTCTTTATTATATTAAAAGATACCCAACAAATACACGTAAGTAATAAACAATGCATATAATTGTTTTTCTCGTCCACAAAGTACGGCACGAGTTCATGACGATGAATATTCTGTGATTTCATGATCCATATTCACTTTCTCCCAAGGGCGAAAAAATGTCATTTACATCTCTAATGTGCATAGCACAAGCAAATATTTAGAAGCATGCCATTTCCTTATAACTTTTTGATATTTAGAACAAATCTGATAAAAAGCCATTCCAATGTTTAATGCACGTAATGAAAATTTTCAATGTTTATTTTAAAAAGTCTGGTCATGGCAGCGATCAATGATTTACCACTTTAAAGCATTAGCTTTTAGTATGAGAATTGTAATAACTCTTTCAATAAATAAACAGTTATTGAATGAGATTCCTAAGATAGTGTTCTTGCTATTGAATAAAATTAGAAACTGTTATGAAACGTGGTTAAGAAATTAACTTCCACAATGTTTCCTTGTCACCTTACGCGAGAAAGATATCGCGTCTTCAACCAGTTATTTGTCTGGGGTGTTTAACCAATCATTAAAAAGTCAATTTTATTTCAAAAACCTATTGGCGGATGATTTGCGTGATTACTTACGAAGCGCAGACGCTTAATATGGAATAAGAAACAAAATCAAGATGAAGGTACGATGCGGTCAAGGAAAAAAATTCCAAAATCTCATTCCAAGCACGATTTAGACCAGTAGTTGCACAAACCAACCACCAATGCGGTCGAAATCAATTCACCTTCCCTTTTTTACGACCCACCACCATTCATTTTGGCTCATAAAGTCTGGAATGTGACTCGCTCTTGACGCAGGTGTAACCCGCAAATCCTGTCTCTCAGAGAAGGCCGTGTCGAAAGTGACTCAAGTAGCGGATCTCTCTGGAGCGAGTAAAAAAACTTTCTACGGAGCAGAGGGAGATGGTTCGGACCGCATGCACAGAAGGCAACGACCCAGATCCAAAAGCCGTGGGTGCAGCTCAACACAAGATTTGGAAGTTTCCGGCCAATGTCAATGAAGAACACTGCGACTGGTTGAGCGACTCAGCCGGGAAAGCTATGAGGCATTTAATTCTTTCTCGCTCATGACGAACTTTTATTTCGTTCTAGCAAGGTAAATGTATGAAAATCTAGATTTACTGTTCATTAACATTCCTTAAAAACTGTCAATGTTCAATAAATACATTAGAAAAGTCATCAATAGTGTTAAATTACTAATCTTTGGGATTAAAAGTAGATAAACGTAAACTAAATGAAAGAAATCCAGTGAAATATTTTTCAGGAATAAAAAATAATACACAATCAAGACATATTCTAGAGATCTTAAGAAGTTTTGACATGGTCAAGACAATTTCTACAAGAAAGTATCTTGTCTTTAATACTTTGTGATGTATAAAATGTCTTCATTTTCTATTGTGGTTTGCCTTATTTAACGATTCAAAATGTCGATCTCTGAGTAACACCTAAGAGAAAGTTATTTGAAATCTGTCGGCTTCATTTCGCCGAATTCACTTAGTACTTAAGAAATTATAATTCCCTGATGCGGCTCCCAGTTTCTTGTTGTGATATCAAAACAATGTCCATTTGGGGAGTGAAAGTGAAATTTGGGATTTCAAAACCATTGATTTGTAGTCGATCAAATACTGTTAGAGAAATTATAAAAAAGATATAGGAAGTAGCTAAAATTTCCTTTTATTTAAAATTTCAAATGACAATTTGTATATATTCCAATTAGTTGCACAAGTTATATATTATTGTCTCATCTCGATTTGTGTGTAAATAATAAAATTATTGTAGACTAAGTAACAAGTAATAAATGGATTATATGTTACTGGTAACACATTACCTTCTCATATTCCTCATATTCAGCACACTTCTTAAGCGGTGTCAACACAACTACAAAATAATGCTTTTATTCTGAAACGCTGAGAAAACATAAGAGAGGATAAGTTTGTCACGGGACAAGCAATGAATCAAGAGAAGTATTATTTAGAGAAAGCGCTGTCGCAACAGCAGACTTATTAACCGCGACCTGAAGTTAGGAAAGTATTTTAATGACAGCACGCGGAGTTGCTTGCAGGCTGTTAACTGTGTCAATTACTTCTGTGAGCTACCGTCGCCGTGAAACCGATCATAAATATTTGCAGTAGTATCCCAGAAACCTTTGCACTTGATTCATTGCTTAGGGCAAATGTATCGAGTAAAAGATCACTGTAATGTAATACTTTTTAAGAACTTTATTTTAAAATGAAATTAATAAAATTCTACCACTGTAATGACGGCGCTTCTACAATAATATTGAGACTTTCTTAATTTTAATTTATTTACATACTAACGGGTTGGGGTTAAATTTTCTATTTGACAATTTCCTTTTATATTTCCTTACGTACCAGAAACTGGGATTTTCGGATGTTGCTCATACAGGACCCTGTGAAAGAGTACACTAAGTTATGTGTGCAAAAGAAAATAGTCTGAAACCTATTCAATTTTTTTAATTAAAAAAATGCTTTTTGTCGTTGGTCATTTTTACATAAATGTGGCCCAAATATTACATTGTGTGTTATATGTTGCTGTCGTGTGTTTGTCCTTTAAAACCGGCCAATTCAGCTTGAAATGTCCAGTGAATTAAAGGAGGAGTTGGCATCTTCAGAAATAACACAAAAGGCGAATATGGTGACCTCGGAATTATTGTAGGAGCAACTTCTGTATTCTCTCGCACTGGTAAACCAAAACCACCTGCGACAGGGAGGTTAGCTGTCCGCTAGGTGGCCTTGGCTAAATCCTGCTCGTCAACTGCCACGAAACGATTCAATGTAAAGGTTTAGCTTAAAGTCGTAGAAAAAGTACAGAACGAAACTCGATGTAATGGGTAATAATACACTCATGTGAAGTTTACGATATTCGCTCGTACCTCGCTCGTATCGTAATATCACACTCGTGTATTAATACTCATCATTACATCATCGTTTCATAATGTACTATTGTGTTCGTTAATTTACTAACAGATTACAACGTTCTGAATGATAATCAGATGTCATTTATTTTATTTGCATCTGCAGCATCTCGCATATAAAGATAAATTTGGAATTCCCATTAGAAAGCTTTCTTTCATCCCGGAAGGAGATGAAACAAAAAATTGGAGGTGTTTCGTAATCTAACGCAATTGTTATCATACACTTACATAATACCCAAGTGCGTTACTTGTCACGATTATATCTGTTGTATTCATAGGTTCGAGTTCCTCTTTCCCCGAGAAGTGGGTAAGTCCTGAATGTCGTCCAGAAAATTCTCGTTTTTTCACGGTTCATTGAACACTGCTACTTAGAATTACAGATCAGATCGGACACAATTACAACTTGTTTCCAGAAGCATTAGAGCAATAGGTCTTATAATATCTTCGTATTAAATCGAAAAATAACCACTAAAAACTCTTTATAGATTTCCTGGGTAATGCAGTTTTCTTGAACAATAGCCTTCCAAATCGGAACTTCTCTTTAAAGTCAACTGTATTACGTAAAATATTTCGTAAATGAACAGACGAGGTAAATGTGAAATTCTTAGGTTAATGAAGAGAGGCTCATAAGAATCACGTGGGTGGAATTTGGTACAATTATTTTCGAATTCGAAATCCGAATTCGTACAATCCGAATTTGTACGAATTCGAATTCCGAATTCGTACAATTCTTTTTTGTAATCTAAAAGTCCGGGATCTATAAGATGTATTTCCCCAGAATAATATGCCATATCTCAGGCAGTAATGAACATTCGCGAAATATACACGAGCAGTATGAAGACTGACTGAATTTGCAAGAATTCTGAACGCGTAGCATAATGAACTTAATTTTATTTTTTAATTTTATTTTACGTCAAACAACAGTTAAAAACTGCGCATGACGTGCTATCGGGAAAAGTGAGTTGTGTGCACATTTTCAAAATTCTGTGATCCCTACACTAAGTCATATACTGTCATATACTTTAAATTTTGAATTTTGAAAGGGAGAAAAAAAAACAAGAAAAACTCCCATGTAGTAAAATCTATTTTCAAGGATAAGTAAGCAATAAATTTTGGATTTTGAAAGGTTGAAAAAACAAATAAAAAAACTCCCATGTAATAAAATCTATTTTCACGGATAAATAAGCAATAATTTTGAATTTTGAAAGGGACAAAAAACTCCCATGTAATAAAATCTATTTTCAAGGATAAATAAGCAAAAATTTTGGCTCTTATTACTTCCTGCCGCGACAACATGGAAACGATAATTTGAATAATTGTATTTCCCACTGAATTCTAAAAGACGTGCAAAGAAAATGAAGTTACATTTATGTCCAGAAGCAAAACAAGGGGCCATCTCAGCATTTGCTCAATGGATCAGGGAAACTGGACGAAAAACCTGATCGAGATGGGGGTCATTGACCCGGAAGCTGTAGTACAATTGTTCAATTCAATTCATAAGTTCAATTCATTTAATTCAAATCAATTCATTCAATTCAATTAAGTTCAATTCATTTAAATGAACGTTCCATTTAAGTTTTGACTGAATTGAGAGACCTAAAAATGTTGTTGCCTTAACATCAGTCAATGGTATATGTGTATATTCCCGCCCTTAAGCAAGTCTTTTTGACAAAAACCATTGATTCGTAAATAAAAAGACACGGTAATGGTAAAATTCTTAGATTAATGAAGAGAGGCTTACATGAATCACGTGGGTGGGATTTGGTTATTATTCGTACAATTCGTTTTTGTAATCTAAAAGTCTGGGAGCTATAAGATGTATTTCCCACAATATTATGCCATATCTCAGGTGGGAATGAGAGATAATTTTGTAGTATTTGCCTTAACATCAGTCAATGGTACACTGTTCATTTTCAATGGAGCACAGAATTGTTTATTTGAAATGGAAAACTGCATTACAACCGTTTTCTTTCCGTTTACTATTAATTTGTTATTTCGGAACCAATTTGAAACATCTGATATTGTACTATTTACTGTTTCTTTATTGCAAAGGATGTTCGTATCATCCGCAAAGAGAACCGTTCTTCCGTTTCGAATCGTCGATGGCATATCGTTTACGTAAAGTAGGAACAGAATAGGGCCTAAAATCGATCCTTGAGGAACTCCACATGCAATGGGCAAAGAGTCGGAAAGGTGCGTACGTAATGTTCCATCATTCCAGTAAGGTATTTCAACTCTTTGGGATCGTTGTTTAAGGTACGAACATAACCAATCTAGAGCAATACCACGGATTCCATATGAAGGTAATTTTGAAAGTAAAATGTCATGATCAATGACGTCAAAAGCTTTTGAGAGATCTAAAAATAATCCAATAGGTGCCTCGTTTTGATCCAATGATGAGGCGACATCTTTAAGAAAAGAAAATATAGCTGTTTCCGTTGATTTTGATTTTCTCAATCCATGTTGGCAATCGGAAAGCGCGTCGTGTTTACTGAGAAAGGTTTCCATTCGTACGTAAAAAAGTCTCTACAATAATTTTGAAAAGACTGATAGAAGAGAAATGGGCCGATAATTATGAATTTCATTCTTGTTGCCTTTTTTGAAGAGCGGCTTAATTTTAGCTGTTTTGAAAATATCTGGAAACGGTAAGTGCATAAAGTGCATAAAGATGCATTAAATATGTGAGTTAACGGGTGTATAATGGCATACGCACAAGTCTTTAACAAAGAATCCGGGAATTCATCTAAACCGGACAAATATTTATTTTTTAGCTTACCGATTATTTTGAGAATTTCATAGGAAGAAGTTTCGTAAACGAACATCGTGTCTAAAATTTTGGGTGAACTGTCTGTTTTTGAATTTTGTGCTTGAAGACCCTCAGTGAGATCGGCAGCAATTCTCGAAAAGTATTGGTTAAAGAGACTAGCCACTGTTGCCGGATCGTTCACATTTATATCGTTATATTTTAAAACAACATTCTCGACGGGTTTTCTAGTTGATTTGGTAGTATTATATTCCACATTGCTTTTGTTTTATTATTTGAGTTCAAAATATCCTGATCGTTTTTCATGATTTTAGCCTGCCTTATGACTTTTTGTAACAATGATGTGTATTTTTTAAAGTAGATAAGGAAATCTTGAGATACGTCATGATGTTTAGAAATGAAAGAAAGAATGTGCTTGTTTTTACAAGATGTCCTAATCCCTTGTGTTATCCAAGAATTGCTTTTCCGTGAAATATTTAATTTTCGTTTTTGAAGAGGAAAGCAAGTGTTAAAATGAAATGAAAGAGTTGAAAAAAAAAGAATTATATTTGTCGTTTGTATCAACAGTATTATAAACCGCTTCCCATCACGCCTGCATCAAGTAATCAATGAATAATTCAATTTTACTTTTAGTTAACAATCTAGTCATACCTGTATTATTTATTGTGTAGTGATCGCATTTCTTATAATGGTAAGAATTTGTGCATCGTGGTCACTGTATCCTAAATCTTTTGTTTCAACTTCATATCGAGTAGTAGTTTTGTTAATTATAATTTGATCAATTGCCTTCATCGAATGTTGTGTGATCCGTGTAGGTACATTAATTGTAATGTCTAAATTGAAGGAATTAATTAAATTGAGAAACTTTTCTTTTTCGCAATATTCGACCAGAAAATTAATGTTAAAATCTTCGCATACAACAATGGATTCAAAAGAGCGATTTCTGACTTTGTTAAGTGTTATCTCCAGGTTTTCTAAGAACAAAATGTAATCTGCAAGTATATTTGTTGGAGGTCTGTAGATGCAAATTATTATTACTTTTAGTGTAGTAAGATGTACAACAGAAATTTCGAAAACATTTTCAATGAAATACACATTTAATTCCGCCAAGGGGATAGAATCAATATTATTTCTAACGTAAATACATGAACCCCCATACGTTGGACCTTTATGCGATTATCTTTCTCTGCAATAAAAGGTAAAAGTTTGGAATTTGGAAAATGCTAAGTTCATTAGGAGATAACCAATGTTCTGTAAAGCAAAGAACGTCCGTTTGATTTAGATCGCTCTGTAGAGCAGCCTCGATAAACTCAGTTTTATTTGAAAGGGATTGAACATTATGGTGAAGGATGTTTATCTTCTGCAAGTACCTACACGAATGTTTTTCTGCTGCATCTGACTGTAGTTGCTATATATTTACTCCACTTTTACCTCGAGTGCGTGGTCGAAGGTTGTAGTGTGTCCCGGCAGTGACAGGTTGTGAGGAAGATGGGGCATCAGATGTAGACGAATTGGTAGTGGGAATGGGAGAACGGGAGTAGGTTCAGAGGAAGAGGCAACAGGGTTTGAAATAAGGGTGGCGGTTGGAGAACGTAAGGAAGGTGAAAGGGATGGATTTTTGGCAGGAGACTGTGTGACTAAGGCTGTTTCCGTTGATTTTGATTTTCTAAATCCATGTTGGCAATCTGAAAGCGCGTCGTGTTTACTGAGAAAGGTTTCCATTCGTAAGTAAAAAAGTCTCTCTATTTTGAAAAAACTGATAGAAGAGAAGATTTGCTATTATCATTTTACTTGCTATTATCAAATTATTTTTAAGAAAGTAAATGAGTATAGAAAGAAATGCATTTGATTATTTCATTTTTATACTTAGGGCCGGTTGCATAACGCTTTCCATATGTGTTCCATAGCAATGGGTTGTACAAAATGTATGGGTTCCACAGGCCAATCACCGTTGCATAAAGCAAATGTATTGAATCTATAACTATAGGTTCTATGAGAACTTCGAAATGCAATCACTAGATAGCGACACAGTCGATGTCTGAATACTTGTTACTCTGTGTTTCGCTTTGCATTTTCTTAGCATGTGCTGTGCTCTGGCGAGGTCTGTTGGTTGATTGGTTTGTGTTTCTTTATCTCTCAGTAGCAATTGTGTTGTATTTGAATATATTCATTCATTTTATTCTCATTTACTGTTTATTTATTTCTTATTTTCTAACTACAATTAATTTTTTATATTAGCCATTGGCTATTTGTATTTAAATTTATTTCGTTCCACATTTTTTAAATTCATATATTTAAAAAAAGTTTGTAGTAGTCTTAAGGCTTCTTGTTTGTTTTTTAAAATTAAGTATTTACTTCTGTTTTTAATATTCATTTTGCAAATTATTAGTCTTCTTAATTTAATTTCTATTGTAATATACCTTTATTTTCATGTATTATTTTCGTAATGGCTATTGGCATTGTGAAAAGAAACGAAAACTTGAATGAGTTTGAGAAACATTTAATTATTGAAATGGTAGGAGAGCATAAGATAATTGTTGAAAGTAAAGCAACTGATGGAGTTTAAAAAAAAAAACAACCAACCGTGCTACATGATATCACATTTCAAGAGAATAACATGCATCATGCCGGACAGGTCCCAGAACCATTAAACAATTGAAGGCTCAGTGGGATGGTTTGAAAAGGAGTGCCAAAAGGAGAAAAATAATGATAAGGTTTATAAAATATTGAATACCAAGATGCTATTTCTCCAATTATTAAAAGCTTAATTTGACATGTGTCACACACATAATATAAAACACACATACTCACGTTCATTTTACCAGGTGGAAAAGTACAAAACTGGTGGTGGAAATTACACCCCATAAACATCTGCAGTGTCAGAAAGTTATCGATGTAATAAGGAATCAAGTAGAATCTCAAATAAACTGCCATGATTCCAGTGCTTATTTCGTGAATCATGGTAAGTTTAAACAGTGCAATAATAAAAGACTATTCAGACCTCTTTGAAAACATAAGTAGTTTTCTATCAAAACAATAAAATAATACACATTAATGCAAGTAGAGCCCAGATATTAATGCATTTAATTTGCCTAAAATAGGCACTAAAATATTGGTTTTGTAATTTAAGAAGTCTAGTAATTTAAAATAGATTTTATTTGTTACGCTGTTTTAATAATAGCATGTGTAAGAAAACTTTATCTTTATTTATTATATATTGTAATTATTTGCAACAACTCCAGAAAGCGCAGATCCCGAAAGCAAAATTTTATTTCATCAGATAGACATTAAATTACAGAAGAAACAATAGACGACGACGCCGCGGGCATATAGGGCGCGGAAAGGGCAATATAAACAATGGTCAGAACAGAATTTCAGGAAAAATCTAAAGCGAAAATCAGGAAAATCGATCCGCGAGTTAAGAAGATACAACGATGTGACATTTCTTAAATAAAAATTAGACAATTTATGAAACCGGTTATGAACGCAAGACGCCCGTAAAACGTAGAACTATGAACATATTACGATATGTTCTTGCAGTGATGGGCAAGTGGGGATAAAAAGTTTCCAGTTTCTGGACCAACAATGCCAAATAGAGTTCAGTGTGAGTTGAGTTCTCGCAGCGTACACATGACCGTATCAGAGTGATAGGAAATTCGAAATTATTGCGTAATTAGTTAGTGAAAGTTTATGCGGGAACGCTATTAACTAGATAAAGACATTTTAAGATCATGGAAGTGAAGTTTAAATTATCTGCGAACAGTTAGTGGACAAAATTGCAAAAACAGTAATTCGCGTACGTTAGGACGCGAAAACGATCGAACATTTTTATGGAACTTGATGAGTTCATGCGAGGTGCGTCGTAATAGCATATATATATATATATATATATATATATATATATATATATATATATATATATATATGAAAGGTAAAGAGGAGGAATAAGTTTTGAAGATTCTGTCGAAGAGCAAGTCATGCTAGTTAAGTTAAGAGTAAAACAACAGTATAAAGTCACTACAGAATGCGCATTCCGGTATGAATGTTTACTTTGTTTATGTTCTTTAAGTATGGATGATGTTTTGTATTTGTTTGTTTTAAATCCAGGGTATTTATGTCATGGTGTAAAATTTTGCATGCCATAACAGGGTCAATTCATATAAAAGGCGTGTCAAATAGCTGTCTTGACAACTTGTTAAGGGAGAGGAAAGGCAAATAAATAAATGAACGCTCATTGCGGCTCATGTATACCTGGATTATGAGTATTGTTTTGTATTTATCAAGAAACTGACCCAGGCACAAGCGTGCAGATACACCGTTTCAATTCCGTATGGAGTGAGTCACGCCCAGGTAAGGCTCTATTCGTAAATGCTAGCTGAGGTACTGGCAACAGGTAAGTGAGGATATTTTTGTCAGAGAATGTCAACGAAACCACGCGCTCAACCAAACGAAGTAGATTCTATGAAGTGTACGATTATGATAGAAAAATAGTAAGAGCTAGGGCACCATAGTGTTGAGGCCAAGATAGGGGTGCGTAAATGAATAGAGCAGGTAGGACAGGTCGGAACCATTTCAGTGTCGCCCCAACGTGTGGGCGTGAGGACGGAGGTAGGAAACATTACAATATTGAAAATAAATCTTTTCACAACTGACTACAATAGACAACTTTTGTCGCTATAGAAAACATAAGACAACTTTTGTCGCTATAGATAATTGTATAGAAAAACAATAAGCTTATATATTCCATACGGAACGTTTATGCAACCGGCCCTTAGACTTCAATAGTTTCATCATGATTAATGAGAGGTTCAAAAGGAATGCTATGAATGATAGCTGGATCAATGGTGGTATGGCAGCAAGCGAAACGAGAGACTTTCGAGAAAACATACGGCGACTTCTCTTTGTTCATCACAACTTCCACGTGGGTCAACCGGGGTTCGAACCTCATTCCTAGCCGCAGAGGGGCTGCCGTCTTGCCGCTTTATCAACCCTGCCACTGAAGATGTGGAGTGTTGAATAGGGCCGAGGAGGACGGCAGGTGCTGGAAGGGCCGTCGGACGCATTGCGGTGGACTTGGCCGCCGCCGCGGGTAGTTGTTTCTCTCCAGTTACGGCTCACGAGGAAAGTGCGAATAGAGAAGCACCTTCGCAAGTGCGTATACAGCCCGTCTACAACCTTGCACGCCTCACCATCGACCTTCATGACCACGCATGAAAGCAGGAAACGCTGAAGCGGACTTGGAAAGCTCCCATAATAATGATAATGAAAAAATGTCGACCTTACAAATTATAATAATGCTTTTATTTTGTAGTCGATTTAATCATTAGAGTGAGCCCGATTTAGACTCATAAATCAGGACTCACAAAATGGTTCTTTTAACAAGTTACGAACATGCCATTAGTTTGACTCGTTCTTTCAAATTTAGTGTTCATTTAAATTCCCCACAAATCATATATGAGAGAGTGGAATGGAATGACGGAGACAAGTTCTCTCAGTTCCGTGACACGGAGCTGACACAACTGAAACTCAACTGATTCAACAACTGAAACTCTGATACGGAGGTCAACAACTCTCACTTCGAGTTTCTAGAGTACATTTCTCTCAAAAACAATGGCCTGAATCATTCATTTGACACTTCACTTCACAAGTTGTTAAATATTTAAAAAAAAACTGTATCTGACAGGTTAAATTTTTAAATTAGGCTTTAGTAAAGGATGCAAAGATCAAATTGATGGGTACTCATTAAGTTTATTTCTATCCTGCCGACGTATGTGCTTTCCAAAGTTACCACGAACACAGCTACATCTGCACAGAGAAGTATTTGTTAGTTCAAGTACAGCTCATAATGAAAAAAACAAACAAACAACAACAGGAAATTATAGTTAAAAAAAGTGGGACTGAGATAAAGACTCTGTCTTAAACATGTCTTCTGGGCCAACCCTAAAATTCAGTGTTTGGGAAAGTATTCATAAATGTAAACGATGATGCTAAATTTAAGGTTAAATTATGGATAGAGGTTTCATATAGTTGGAAATCATTATTATTGACAAATAATTAGTGTATTCAATAGATAAAATGGAAAAAGAAGAATCGGAGAAAAATATTCATACGAATTTAGACTTTAGGGTAATCTTAGGTAGCTTAGGGTATGTATATATATATATATATATATATATATATAATATATATATATATATATATCAAGTGTTTTGAAGAACGATTTTTATAGGAAACCTACAACTCTATTTTTGTCTCGACCGGGGATCAAACCCAGGAACACATCACGGTAAGCTACTACGCTGCCCATGAGCCATCGTAGAGACGCAATGATTATTTACCACCATATAATGGATCATGCAGCTCGTTTGAAATGAACTCTGGAATCACTTAACGTTTTTCTACGAAACATAAAATATCAGATACCGTTATGTATACTCATATTTGCCGCTATATGAGAAAACTATTATATTCATGCGATTTTTTTATTTCTGTACTTTCTATGAAACGAAAAATAGCTGTATGTATTTCATTTTCTTCTTCCTGCAACTACTGCCTCAGTTATGAGTTTACAAGGGAATTCGTGGAACAGGTTGATCACGTGAAATACACTGAGAAATGTGTACAACAATTTATTTCAATAAATTAGTTTATTAAAGAGTATTATTGTGGCTTTAATCCTCTACGTCTCCTGTAAACTGCCAAATGGGTGCATAAACAAAAAAAATAGTGCTCTGAAGTGATTATCCTTTACACATACGAGGGCAGATGGGAAAGTGCCGCACATTTTTTCCCGCTGGTATAGCAACTGGAATGGTGACATTGCTCGACGAGATAGTGTGAAGATCGGGCTATATGGAGTATTTTGTTTTCGTGTGCAGCTTTAGCGAGTGTACTCTGAACTACAAAACCAAAATGGCGCGCATGTTAGTGCCGTCGACTGGTGAGGAGCAGAGAAGTGTAGAGCGAAATTTGTGGCCCGAAGGGCATAAGCCTAGTGCAATTCACAGGGGTATGCGGGCTTGAGTGGGGGCGACTGGGTGGACCGTAGCAATGTCTTCAGGCGGCGAGCATTCTTCCAACTAAACTACTTCTACGAACAGGGCATATTGAAAATGGTTGTCAGCTAGCAGAAATATGTTGAAAAACGTGGCGACTATGTAGAAAAGTAGGTCAGAGGTGTTTTTGCTGACTTTTTTGGGTGTATTGGTACTAATTAGATTTTGGGGCAAAAAATTATTGTGCGTTACTTTCCGATCAGCCCTCGTAAATCATTCCGCTGCGAGCTGTCGCACACTACGGATCTCCGCGCACAGCGCTGCGACTCGTTTCGTACCTGTGTTCTGTGTTCCATTAGAAGTTGAAGTGCTACAGTAATAGTTTTCAACAACACTGCCGTGTGCGCTAATATTGCAAGAAATGAGTGCAACATTATCAGCCGAAAACGCTGACATACGCCAGTGTATTGTACTCGTAAATGCCCTCCCTCAGGTCTATCCGACCGCGGGCGAAATGGAGATAGCTTACCAAGAAGAAGACGTCCATGAAACATAATTCCAACATATACCAGAGCATATACTAAGACGACAACAACTAGAACAGCGATTACCTCAACCCCCATCACATCAGCCTCACGTGTTAATTGGAACAGCGGCGCTAGCCGAATTCGTTTACTACGCGCCGTGAAGTCACGAAGGTTAAGCGAATTCGAGACTCGCGGGTTCGTGGTTGGGTGACCGGCCAGGAACCCCGGGATCTAACGGCGTCGAGCCCCTGGCCGAAGGGATAAAAGGCACTGACTGACTGCGACGTGACGAGACTTGACAAAAAAAAAAATACAAATAAAAAGCACATTAATGGAGGAGTGCAAAGCGCTCAACGCCCCTTAAGGGGCTTGGAGACGCGTTGCGTCAAGGTGAGACGCAACAAATTTAAAAAAGAAAAGAAAAAGGAACAATGCCGCATGACAATGTTAACGATCAACTAAATAACGTCAGTACCTATATGCTGGTGGCGGCTCTGCGAATACTTCAAAGTGCAACGGAAATACCAGTGCAAGTGCACAACTAAGAGCCTAGTGGTAAGCGGGGGCATAGTGATCCAAATCTAAACGCGCAACCAAACAAAAAAATCGTGTTTAGCCATTCCCAAGAACATGGTCTACCCATTAAAAACAGATTTAAACCTTAAATGGACCTGCAAGAAAGTGAACATAGTTTCGTACCCCCAAACATCACAGTTCTTGAAAACTCAGAGAATATTAAAATCCCTCCCATCTATATTAACAATATTGAAAACATTCTAGAACTAAACAATGAAATTAATACCCACATCACTAACTAGTTTAATTCAACCTACAATAATAGCAAAGCAAAAATAACTTTAACCAAATTGAAGATTTCAAAAATGCAATTAAATATTTTCTAAGCACTAATAAACAGTTCCACACCTACAGGGACCCAACTAACAAAAACTTCTGTGTCGTCTACAAAAATTTATCATGAGAAATTTGTATTTATATTTTATCGTATTAAAGGAATTGAAAAAAATGATGTCTTCGCCCCTGAATTGAGAATTAACAATTTTGCAACAATTAAAAAATTTATAAACAATTCAGAAATGTGCGCTATTCCTGCCGGGGAGTGTCCCCAAATTGTCCCGAATTTGATGATAGCAAAATAACAATTTTGACAAAAGATGCACATTGATTGCTTAATATCTAGTCTAATTGTTACTTTAATGATAAATATACAGTTGGTCTTTGAATTTTACTGTCTTTTATTAAAATAGTTCCCTAGAAGTGCTCTAGCGATTCGAGAAACACAGTGCACATTTTGCAAGTTTAATAAACATATTAATAATTGAAAACATGGCAGGGCGATGCTGAGTCTCCGGCGCCTGAAAACGGGAGCATAATATTATCATCGGTAATATTTACATTAGAGGCGATTTCTTCATACTTATTAAATTAATGAGTACACGTGCTTTAAATAAGGCCAAATAAACTTTCTCGAAAACTAAACAGTTTTTTGCAAAAATTAGCTCAAAATTTCGTATTTTCAGAAACGCACAAACTCCATTTCCTAAAAAATACACTCCAAATTTTTTGCACTGTTAAATATGATGTAAAGTTCATTTTTCAAAAATTACAAAAATATAATTTTTTTGAAAGTCTCTCACGCGGTAATAAGCTCATTTCGATCTATTTGTATACAGAATTATATTGGTGAGTGGAAGTGCTTCAAATGCGCCAATGAAGCTTTTGAAAACTAATATTTTTAAAAAGATCTTCAAAGTTCGTATTTACAGTAATGCTTCATCATCATTTCGTTAAATACGTCTGCAATTGTTTTAATGAAAATAGCCATTTAGTTACTTTTACTTTTTTTTTAATATTCGTAAAATATTATTTCTGTTACACTGTAAAGAAACCAAAAAGTGGATGGCAGAAAATATGGCAAACAAATGAACTTTAGGCGACGATAGATGGCAGCTAGCACGAGCTTTGCTACGAGAAAGTCTGTGCCATTCTGTAGCAACTGTGTAGTTTTATCTTGGGTTAGTCTTAACTATTGAATAACTATAGATTGTTAGTCCTAACTATAAAAGGAAGAATAAAGAAGAAAAGGCTATCCACAATGTTTCGTTTTAAAAGGATGTTGATATTAGTGAATTATTCGTTTAATTGTTTTCCTGAATGTTTAGGACAGTGTACATTATCAATTAACAAAGTTAACGGTGAATGAATAGGAAGTAAACGGTGAAATAATTTGTATTATTAATCAAAAAAATTTATATTGTTTTAAATATCTCTCTCGCCGTTAATATGCACATTTTCAGAAATTTGTAAACCTATTGCATTTGTTTGTTTTTCAAAAACACAAAAAAATTTCTGTGAAAAATAACTTCAAATTTCGTATTTGCATTAACGCTTAAACACCATTTTCTAAAAAACAGCTCGTAATTTTTCAATCAAAATTGCTATTTAGTACGACGGTTTACTGTTCTTTAATATTCTTAAAGTAATATTTTGCTTCTATTATTAGGAAACCGCAAAGTTGAAAAAATAAAAAAATAATGTAGTTTGTCAGTGATAGATGGGAGCTGGCAAGAGTATTGGGTAAGACCTTAACGTCGGTCCATAGGAAATAAATTAGAAAACTTTAAACGAAAAAGTCTGTGCTATTCTGTAGCACCACTCGTTACTTTCTCGTATACGTACGTATATACATATTAATATACCTAGCATAGAGAAAGTTATGTAATGATGTGGAAAAACGATTTCCAGATTTCAAGGGAAATACAAGCTTTGTGATCCCCTATACCGAAAAAGTGTTTTTTCGAAGGAAATATATATATATTTTTTGACTTGCTTCTCACGTCGATAATATTTACATTAGCGGTAATTTGTCTACATTATTGTATTTATGAGTACATGTGCTTTACAAAATGTTATATAAAATTCCTGGAAATAGCAGTTTTCTGTATAAATGAACTCAAACTTCCGCAGTTTGAGAAACACGCAGTTTGGGTTTGAGAATTTTTTTTCTTCCAACTTTTCCAGTGAATAAAACTAGTGTCCCTGTTTAGTATGACGTAAAGTTACTTTTGATGTATTCTTTTTTTTTTTTTTTAAATTGCTCAAATATTTTTTGAAATATCCATGACATCATTAATATGCATATTGCAATCGATTTGTATTCATTATTGCATTTGCGAGTTAAATTCCTGTGAAAAACAGCTTCAAATTTCGCAATTACTGTAACGCCTAAACGCCATTTTCTTAAAAGCGGCTTTACATTTTTCAACGAAAGTTTTCATGTAGAAGGAGGTTTTATTCACATTTAATATTATTAAAGTAATATTTCGTTCCAACCGTTAGGAAATCTAAAAATTGAGAAATTTTTTAATCAATGTACTTTGTGCGGCTTCTGATAGTATGAATTATTTTCTTATTTTTCCATTTTATAAAATAGTGCTTAGTTGTCGAATATAATTAAAATAGAAAAACACGTACTTTTTTGTAGTTGTAGAGGGGCGTGGGTGTTGTGACGGAGGCTAAGATACCTTCTAAAAATATTATTTTTATGTTGGAGTTATAGTATACCAATTCACGTCATTTGGTTTAGGGAACCTTTTTACCATCTTGTCCGGGGCACCCTTTTAGACAGTGAATTTCTGTCAAGTGGCGTATGATCCATGTGCATATAATCATCACTGCCTTTAAATTCTTACGCCACAACATTATGCGACCCTCACATTTGTGCGCCCTGGTCAGACCTTTAATATTAGGGCATTGGTTTTATTGGCTAATCGAATCCGGCCGCGTGAATGGCTGAAGTCCTTATTTCCGTAAATGCAGCGTGTTTTTTTTAATCGCGGGAAGTGCCGGTGATCTCCCCCTCTGAATGGCGAAACCCTGCGCCGCCCTGCGCCTTAAGGCGTCTCCCACCAGCGGGGCACCGCGCCCCCAAGCTCTCAGCTACCGAACGGACCCCAGTTATGTATGGTAGTGTACTTCATGTAAGTGTAAGTAGGTTTGGGGTGAGGATAGGATAAGGAAGAGGAAAGAAAAATCGCATGCGGTCCGTGACCCATTTATTAGGGTTCTGCTCCGTTATTCACCTGGTGTTGATCAGAGAAACCACGCAAAGCATTCATTCAGAGCAGCCGTCCGCTAGAATTCTCCTCCATTCAGCGGTTGAATTCGATCCAGCTATCTAGCAGGTCTCGAAAATCCTGCCACCGTCGGGACTCGAATGCTAGAACCCAGAGGCGCTGTAGTGACATCCTTTGATGCCCAGAGCCACCTGAGCCGGTATGGCAATAGTATAGATTATTTCTTTTAGATAGGCGAGAAACTTTCATAGCGATTAGTGTTTATTTGCCTTTTACCGTCTGAAAATGACAATAAGGACGTCATTCGCATGGGAAAATTGTTCGGAAACAGCTTCGCAATCGCTTTAAAACGACTATGTTGCACTCCAAAAGTATGTAAAGGTATCGTACACTTGTTGAAATATGATCATTTCAAGTTCCATATTATGATATACAGTAGATTTATAAGCAAGCAAATAACAACAGAATTATCGCAAACCCACAATAAGAAAACAACAAATGATGTGTGTGCACACGAATTAACTTTCATTTAATGATCGATAGTGTGGAAAGAAGACTTTCATAAGAAATACTGCATCAGACGGGGTAAACCTATGTTTTAAAAGCATAATCGTGTTCTTTTGATACCATCGAAATAAGCATTTGAATACATTTTAGGCATGAATTTATATTATAGCAGATTAATATTTTTATTAACCTTCCCATATTCACATATAGTTTTTAGGCAACGGATGCATCTACAACTTTTTACGCTCCGCTCGCGGTGCTCAGGGTAATCACATTCTACAAGTAGTTATCTCTAATTGTGACAGGTTGCAGCACTTCACGTGAAAGTGTCCCAAGTAGTTCTTCCATTTTGCCGCCAGGAGAACCACAAGACAAAGTCTTCGCAAGAGAAATCGCCCCCTCTTTCGCTCTACAGAGTATGGAACGAACCAAATACCTTTATTTAGTTCTTAATAATAATAATAATAATAATAAAATAATAATAATAAAATAATAATAATAATAAAATAATAATAATAATAATAATAATAATAATAATAATAATAATAATAATAATAAAATAATAAAAAAAATAATAATTTAGTTGCCCGAAAATACGAGAGCTCTTTTGCAGCACTGTTCATTTCTTTAATTCCTCCATATGGCATATTGGTCTTCATAAGAATATTTGCCAAAAGAAAAGAATGTGCAAAGGGTGTACAATATTACTGCTATTAATATAGTTTTAATATAGAGCATCTTCATTTTGGCTATTATTCCCTAGGCGCATTAATACGTATTTTATTACTCCGGAGGTGTTTAAACACGTTATTTTTTAACCCCACGTTTTGTTTATTTCAAAAATTATTTTCGATTTTAAAATTCTCCCGAGATGGGTTTTTAGACTGTAATTGGTATTTTATTTGTGGTCATGTGCCAAATTGTTTATGATCTGAAATAAATGATTTCTGGTTAACTTCCTCCTTCGCAGTAATATGTAACAAATAATGTACTTCCGGGTCAATGACCCCCATGTCGATCGGGTTTTTGTCCAGTTTCCCTGATCCATTGAGCAAATGCTGAGATGGCCCCTTGATTTGCTTCTGGACGTAAATGTAGCTTCACTATGGGCACGTTTTGTTGAACTTTCCTTTTGCTTGTAGTGGTAGTAGAGCTTAGGGTGAGTCTATTTTGTTAACAATACAGAAAAATCAAATCTGTTTGTTCCTTTACCGTTAAAAATAAGTTTTCTATAATTTGGCAACGAAAATATTTAGTTTTTGAAATGTTAATCCGTCGATTTTTAAATTTGTTGTTGTTGTTGTTATTATTATTTATTATTATTATTATTATTATTATTATTATGTTTCATCTTTCGACTATTAATAGTTAAATTGTTGGGAAGGGACTCTGAAACTCAAGAAAGCGTGCGCAGATGATTTTCTCCCCCATACGTTACATACAGTTTTTGACTGTTTTTTGACTAAATAAATAAATAAATATCGCATAAAAATTGTTTCAGCGATTTCATTTTCAAAATTCAGAAAAGAAACACTTTTAACCTCTTGAAGCAGGAAAATTTCCTTTGAGCATTCTTTTTACGCATTCATCACAACCAGATTTTAATGTTTGCAAACTTCAATGGAAATACCTTACCGAAAATGTATAGGGTTTTCATGATAGAGATTGCTAAAAGCCGTTAATACAATACTTCGATTGAAAATTAATATTTTATGTGATAGTTCTAGGTCAGGTGCAGAATTGCCGTTCACATATTTATTGTCGGTGTAAGACAAATAGGCTACAAAAGTTAGTATCTAATTTCTAAAAGAAAGAGGTCTTTTCATTCCAGTTTTAGGTTGAGTCTGTTTCACTTTGCTTGCCAGGAGCGTTAAAGGTCGTGGTTAAAGTAGGTACTTCTGGGCTAGGGAGAACGCAGGGTTAGAGGCAGGTTGCGTACAGTTGGCTGAGAATTCTAATTGAACAGGAAGGGGTTGGGAGGGTAAGGGGGTGGCGTTGGGATAAGATACGGGACACAAAGTTTATTGAAATATCCCAAATTCTGTCCTACTGTTACCTCAGATATAACTTGGAAAAGGTCCAATTCAACAAACTCAAACGAAGCGCCTCTGGTGCATATCTGCATTTATTTCGATTTCCATTGTGAGGAATAGTAGTTATTTATTACTTTTACAAATGAAACAAAAGTGAATAAATTTAACTGTTTCAGTATTTTACAGATAAGCAAGAATAATTTCACACAAGCCTGCCTTAATTATGTTGAAGTAGGCTTTCAATTGTTGAATATCATAATCAGCGATAGAAGCGTCTGCGATTGTTAGTCCTAAGTTAAATTTATTAGCTTCCTTCGATCTATTTCTGTTCATAAGAATGTTATTTACGTATACCGTCATCACGACTGTCTACAAAGTGATGAAATCGAAGAAATTTGAAACCTGTCTGTTGCCAGTTTGCGATATGACAACGCGTCAAACGAAGAGCGCGAAATTCGAAATTGCAATTCCATTTCTTTGCAATATTCAAAAATACAGAGTGCGCCGAAAATGGGATAATCAAAACTATTTTTTCTACAGTTCTTTGCTATATACGAGGGAAAAAATGTAAAGAAAAAATTTGGAGCCATTTCTAAGGAAATAATTTAAAATTTAAAAATTGCCTGTGTTTAACACTAAATTACCCATAAAATACTTATGCTTTCAAAATATTGAGCTTGACCTTATTTAACGCTGCTTCTAACGAATACATTTCATTAAATAAAAACATTTTATTTTCATAATTTTGGTTTTAGGATAGTTTGAATTTTCGAAAAAAAAAATTGAAAAATCAGAGATTTCATGAAAAGCAGACTTGCATCATTATCTTAAGCATTCTATATGCTGTCTGAGGTTGTAATGCAATAACAAATGTCATTATTTATTCAAAATTTTGAAAATATCCCAAGAACTTCGAATAAAGTACCCATCAAAATTCAAATATCGGTTTTTCAATTCAAGGGGTCGCGACTTCAACCAAATTTGTTGAGAAATTACAAATTCTGCTTATGGTTTAGCCGCTAGTGTTGTTCACAGACAGACAGACAGACAGACACGGACGGAAAGACAGACGTTTTGCTATCAATCGATGTTTCGGTAACAATGACACATAAAACATGGATTCTAACTACACACTTATTGGAGGAAGTAATTTACTATTTGTTTTGTAATTTGTTGCATCAACACCTTGATGCAACGCGTCTCCAAGCCCCTTAAGGGGCGTTGAGCGCTTTGCACTGGGGAGTAATCCTCTATTAATGTGCTTTTCATTTTTGAAGTAATCCTCCGTTACAATAAGATCAAGTCAAGTCTCGTCACGTCGTATTCAGTCAGTGCCTTTTACTTTTATCCCTTCGGCCGGGGACTCGACGACGTTAGACCCCGGAGTTCCTGGCCGGTCACCCAACCAAGAACCCGCGAGTATCGAATGCGCTTAACCATCGTGACTTCACGGAGCGTAGTTAACGAATTCGGCTAGCGTCGCCGACTAAATAAAGAGATACGATTTACGTACTTTTTCGTTACCATCGCCCGTCAATAAGAGTTTTTTTTCTTGAAAATTCGCCTTTTCCCGCATCATTGCAATACTTTCTCTATACTGCATAAGCAATAGCGAGAAAGTAAACGTGTGGATCATAGCACTATCAATAGAATTCTGGGTATCGTGTCCACAAGGTTTGAATTTTAATCGAATAGAGCAGAATTGAAACGCTGAAATATGGAATTCTAAATGCAGTATTGAGCAGCTAGGGGACTTACCGGCGAAATACTATTTTTCTCTTAATCTAGAAGGACATGTTAATGATTTTCATTTATTTTTGAACAATTTTACTGCATAAAGTAACCAATATTAAACTGCTTGCATTTATGCAAGTATATTATTGGGACAAATATTACAGTGTCATCTCCGGATTTTCAGCTATAGTAACATCACTGTGATGGCTAGTCAAACAGTCCAATTTTGTAGATGTCAGCTAAAGTTTGAGCTTATTTGTCATTTTCGAAGATAATAAAAATATTTTTATTCCTTGTATATACAACTTTTACCACCAGTTCTTTGAAGAGGTGAAATTCATCTTGACTAAACTCCAAGAAAAACAAAACGAAAAACAGATGACTTTTTTTTATTGCTTGTTGGGCTGTACATAGTTCAGTATTACACTCTTTCATATGTAATGATGACTTACTACTAACTTAATACTATACTTAACCAAATTCTACTATGGCTACTCCATTGGGGTAGCCATGGAGTATCTACTGTTCACGAATGTTTGAGAATATTTTTAGGAATGAATCGAATGGGTATCTATTGTTTATTCTGGTATGTGTGTTGTTCGTTGAGGCTAGATTGTATTGTTTTTTATTGAGTTTATGTTGGAGTAGAAATTATTGGATCGTGCTATTTGATAGGTTTAATTCTCTATGGAGTTGTTGATTTGAAATGAACCATGGGGCGTTGGTGATTGTTCTGAGGAATCTGTTCTGTATTATTTGCATTTTATTTACGTTGGATGGTGCGGCATTTGTCCATATGGGACATGCGTATAGCATTATGGGTCTTATGATGGTTTTGTATAGTGTTATTGCATTTGTTAATGAAAATTTGGAGTTTTTATTCAGTAATGGTTTGAGTTGGATTAATCTCACTTTGGCCTGTTGTATTTTAATGTTGATGTGGTTTTTCCAGTTCAGTTTTGTATCGAGGTTTAGTCCTAAGTTGATAGGTTGATTCAATGGTGTCCAGTGTATTATGCTATTGTTTAATAGTAATGGGTGGGGAGCAGAGAATGGTCTTAATGAAAAAATTTTTGATTTTGATTTGTTCGGGTTTAGTTTGATTTTGTATTTTGTTGCCCATTCTTCTATTTTATTTAAATGTTGTTGAATTTTTGTACTGCTATATGACAACGTGAGACTTGATATGAATATTGCCGTATCGTCGGCGAACTGTGCAAGTTGCGTGTAACGTGTGATGGGAATATCGGCTGTTATAGATTAAATAGAGTTGGGGATAGTGGTGAGCCTTGTGGAAGTCCTGCTTCTATTGTGCGTGGTTGGAGCTATGATTGTCTATGGTTACTGTGAAAGATCTATCTGATATAAATTGCGTAATAATGTTTAGTAGGTATTTAGGTGTTCCTATAGCTTTGAGTTTGTAGATTAATCCGAGGTGCCAGACTCTGTCCAAAACTTGAGATACGTCTAAGAGTATTGCTATTGTGTGTTTCTTTTCTTGAAAGCTAGTGTGAATATATTCAGTTATCCTGAGTAATTGGTGTGCAGTTGAGATATGGTTTCTGAAACCAAATTGATGATTTGGGATAGCTTCTGACTTTGTTAGGTGATTATTGAGTCTTTTTAAAATTATTTTTTCAAATATTTTTGAAATAGTTGGCAGGAGACCGCTGCAAGACAATGATATTACTATTCGCTGCAAGACTATGATTAGTGTTTGGTTTAGGAATCGGGAATATATTTGATATTTTCCAAGAACGTGGGAAATACCCTAATCTGAGTGATGAATTATAGATGTTATTTATATATGTAATTGTGGATGGGGGCAAGTTTTTTACTATTTGGTTACTAATTAGGTCATGTCCAGGAGCTTTTCTTTTGGGCAATTTTTTATGAGGGTTTATAACTTCGGAAGGTGAAATGAATTTTATTCTCTGAGGGACGTCATAATTCGGTGCTCTATTTGAATCAATTATCGCCTGGTGGTCTGAGTGTACGGGTGTATTATTAGGTTTGAATGATTGAGCGAAGTGTTCTGCTAGTGCTTCTGCCTTGTCTTGTGGAGCATATTTTATACCTTTCCTGTTGGGGGTGGCATGGTTATTTTTTTGTTTAGAAGACATTTTGAAAGGTGCCAAAGTGATTTATTTGAGGTATTTAGTGATTTTATTTGGTGTTGAAGGATTGTTGGGTGTGTAGATTAATTGCTTTTTTTTGTTAATGATTAAGGAGATTTAGCTCTTTATTCAGTTGTGGAATTCTATTGTTGCTCCATAGCCTTTCAGTTTTATTGCGTGTGTTGATTATTTCTATTATTTCTTCGGGTAGTTTTGGTTTTGTCTGAATGAAAGAATATGTGGGTTTGTTGTCTTGCAAGTGCTTTATTGTGTTTGTTATAATTTCGTTTATCTGCATGACAGATTTGTCTATTTCTAGGGGAGAGTTTAATATTTTGAATTGTGGTGTCTTGGCTCTCACTATTTTCCTGAATAATTCCCAATTTATGTTTTGGGTATTTAGTTTCTGAGTTGGAGCATGTGGGGGAGGTATTATTTTAGTGGTTATTAATACTGGAAGATGATCTGAATCCATCTCAAATACTGGGGTTGAATGATAAGCTGTACTTGTGTACGTAATTGCTATGTCTAATATATCTGGGTGTTTACTGCTGTCGTGTGGGAAATGGGTTGGTTCGTATGGCGTAAGTGTAGTTAGGTTTAAGTCTGTTATTATTTTAAGTAGTTGAGAGCCTGCATTGTTGGAAACTCTGCAACCCCAGTTAGTATGTTTTGCATTTAAGTCACCTAGTAGAATCATCGGGGTATTCTGTTGAAGAAGGGAAATTATATTGGTGTTTTTCATTTTAATATGGGGTGGTTTGTATGCTGATATTATGGTTGTGATTCTATTGTTTATAGGGATTTTAATAGCAATGGTTTCTAACCCTGGAGTGTGAGATGTGTCAGATTGTATATACGGAATTGATTTTTCGATAAGTATGAGAACTCCTCCCCATTTTTTATCTACTCTGTCTTTTCTTATTACATTGTATCCTGATACGTTAAATGTCTTGTCTGGGCGTTTCGGTGCTGTTCGGTGATGCATGCGATTTGTATTCCTTTATCTTTTAAGAAATATTTTAGTTCGTTTTTTTTTGTTTGAGATGTTATTAGCATTCCAGTTTAGTATGATTAAATCTTTATTACACTGTTCTGACATTATTGTTACTCGTATTAAAGAAAGATGTGATTGAATTTTGAATACTATTTATTATGGTTGGAATGATACTATTAATTATGCCCATTAAGTAATTTGTGATGTTGTTGACTATAGTGTGCATTATAGAGTTTGTGTTATTGTTGTTATTATTTACATTTTGGTGTGTGTTTTTAGTTCTATGCTGGTTTGTGTTTGGGTTTTCTTGATACGTAAAGCCAGGTATTGTTCGATTACAACGAAGATTAGGAAAATTGCGATTTGTGAGTATAGGGGCGGAAGTATTGTTATTTGAATTTTCTTGGGGGGCAGTAGTTTTAGAGTTGCTTTTGTTGGTCTCTGAAATTTTTTAAAAATAATTACATTCTGCTGACCGAATGTCCGCACGGTGCGGGCCCTTGCAGTTGTGGCATGTTGGTGTTAAGTTTTTTTGTGGGCATATTACCGTGTAATGGTCTTTAGCACAGAATGCACATACAATTTTATTATGGCAGTTGTTTCTTGTATGGCCGAAGTACAGACATCTTAAACATTGTATTGGCACATTTGTTTTACGTCTTTTTTCAGTTTCGACACACAGATTACATATTGCATTAATTTTTAACACTTCCTCAATACTTTGATGCCCGTCGAACTCTGCTGCAATAACCGGAATGGGAATATTGTCTTTGTATAGTCTTGTGACACTGATCAGTGAAGGATATTTTGGATACAAATCTTCGTATACTTCTTTCTGAGTTACTGACTGGTGATTGTTTTTGAAAACTACTGAGAATTTCTTGTTTAAGGGATCCTTATAAGTAGGAAATTGTCTGGTTGTGCTTAAAAGATATTTAATGGCCTTTCTAAAGTCGGCTACGTACTTGAAAGATAACTTAATTTTGTTGTTTACCATGTCAGAGGTGAATTGAGTGGTAATTTGCTCTTTGTTGAAATGATTAATGTTCGGAATGTCTTTCACAAATTTGGGGGGAATTTTTATGTTCTTGACTTCGTGTGTTTCTTCGTCGTCCAGGTAGTTGAATCTTTTGTCTTGGTCACTATTTTCTTCAAGAGGAGCGTATCTATTGCTAATAGGCACATTATATTCACTGTGCTGGGTTGTTTTTTTGATGGGCTGCCTAGGGGGGTACTGTCACCGTGGCCTCTTTTTACACTGTTACTGGTCTTATCACTGCCGTTGAGTTGGCGGGGGGGGCAGGCCGCTGGCCGCGTTGGTATAACTGACCTTACCTGGAGCCTAGTGTTGGGCCGGCGGCTGGAGTAGCGTTTCCATGTTCGAGGTTTGTTGCCTGCAGGTTCTGGCTGGTTCCATTGTTGTGATTGAAGGAGCTGCCTGATGAATCTGCGAGGATGTGTTGATCCCCGAGTTGCTCGTAGGTGATTTCCATATCGACTGTGTTGTACAGGAGCGCCATGGCTCCCGCTATGCTCTGACATAGGTCAGGGCTTGGTGGTTGAAAACTACTATTAATATTGAAGGATTAATAGCACGACTTAATATTGGTTCACTGCACTTGTAACGTTTAATTATCTGTACGATACACAATGTTAAAGTCACTGATACTGAGTCAACTGCACTGAGACAAATTGATACGTTCTGAGCTGTGCGGAGCACGATGTGAACTGGTCGCTGGCTCAGCGCGGAATAAACAGATGACTATTGGTTTCGAATGCTGAAACTTTAATGGCCTCGATACACTAGTCTTTTTCAGCTCTTTTGCACATTAAATTTTGGATCAATCAGCCGTCACGCCAACTTCCATGCAAGAGTTTTCTTTAACCTACCATTTATCAAAGCTACTGACTACCGCAGAAAGTACTTCCTTTTCACACAGGGGCAAACACAAACACATTCTTTTAAAGTGCCGGGGTGTGTTGCACTTACGTTACTTGTTCAGAAATCGACCTACATATGTTGAATTTAATACTTATCCCCAATGAATTAAAGTTTTGTTCTAGAGACTGGAGAGGAGCCCCTTTGGGGAGATACCAAGAGAGGAGCTCCTCCCTGCAAGCCGACGTGTAGGCCAATGACCAAACTCACCATCCAGCATTAGAGAAATACCGCCACATCACGGAATAAAACATACACTACTCTAATGGATCATAGCAATTGACGTACCCGGAAACATCAGTCGGTCATTTTCCTCTGGAGTTTCGTCCTAACTATAACACCTCTGTTCACAAAATAAATCATAAAATTAAAGAAAAGCAATTTTGTAATATTAATTGTTGTGCTTATAACCTGCAAACTAGTTCCTGTCACAAGGATAGTAAAAGCACATTTGTGTATTTGAATGAAAAATATCATTATTCTATTGTATGACTGGAATGTATGTAGTCTACTCGAAGTTAATAATAATATTGTAATATCCGCACGATTGTTTACAAATCCGAATGAATATCGGTTCAGGAATTTCACCACCGATGTGATTTTCATAGACATTTCCCCAATACCCTTCCCAGCCTCATTCCATCGATGACGCATTCCAGAAGTAACGCCATCGTGGCCGCTTGGCGGCGCCTGCGGAGCCGCCCCCGCGACCACGTCGAGCGGCGCGCAGTGGCAGCGGAGCGCCGGCGCGGTGCAACGGGCTTGCGGGCGAAGGCCCCGCACACTCTTTTTTTATTTATTTATTTATTTATTTATTTATTTATTTATTTTACGTAAAAAAAGCAGTTAAAAACTGCGTATGACGTGCTATGGGGAAAAGTGAATTGTGTGCACATTTTCAAAATTCTGTGATCCTTACACTAAGTCATATACTACTTAAATTTTGGGGAAAAAAACAACAAAACACTCCCATGTAATAAAATCTATTTTCAAGGATAAATAAGCAATAAATTTTGGGCTCTTCTTGTCCTTCGGAATAATACTTCCTGCCGCGATAACATGGAAACGATAATTTGAATACTTGTATTTCCCACTGAATTCTAGAAGACGTGCACAGCAAATGAAGTTACATTTATGTCCAGAAGCAAAACAAGGGGCCATCTTAGCATTTGCTCAATGGATCAGGGAAACTGGACGAAAAACCTGATCGAGATGGGACTCTGACAACACAATATTTTTTCTCGGAATTTACTCTCTGTTCCAAGTGCGGAAATCAGCGTCGTCATTCCCACCATCACTACTTCGCTTAACGAGGCAAAGCATTTTAATGAGATCGCACTGAAAGATAAAAGAAACGTCAAAAAACTAAACTAAAACAGTTTGCACGTGTTGTTCCGTAGTTACTTGTTTCGTTTCATTTTACTACCAGTTTATTAAGCATCTCTCTCCGGGGGGTAAATCACGGAACTCGCCACAGAACCGCCGCAGAGCGCCACGCCGCCGGTGCCGCGGGCCAAATTCCGCAGCCGGCCACTGGAAGGCGCCGCGCCTCAACGCAACAAGCGCTGGAGAGTGACGAGCTCACGACCTTGCGCCTTGCGCAACACGCAGCGGAAGGGGGAATGAGGGAGGGGAGGCGGAGCGCGCACGTGGGCGCCGCTGCCTTTCCTTCCTTCGCTGCGGGCGAAAGTGCCGGGTTAGTATTTTCATTTTTAGAGTGGACGTGAATCACCTCCTAAACAGTGGCGACTGGTGGTTTCACCTCCATCGAATGACGAAAATGTAATTTCCAAAACTCAAAACACGAATGTATAATAACAATGTAAGCAATTCAAATTAATTAAAAATAAATTAAATATATATCTATATAATTTTCTTGACTTTTCTTTCACGTCGGAAATATTTACACTAGAAGCAATTATTTTATTTTATTAAACTTGTGAGTACATGTGTTTCGAATAAAGTTTTTATAACTCAATTACGTTAAAATCTTTCTTTTATTTTTTTAAAAATTATCCAAAAGTATTTTTTAAATATCGCTCAAGCCGTTAATATGCACATTTCTTAAAACCGACTAAATTTTTAAATGAAACTTGCTTTTTAGGAGGTGGTTTTAGCCTTCTTTAATATTCTTAAAATAATATTTCGGTTCTAGCATTTAGAAACCGAAATGTTGAAATAATTTTTAAAAAATGTACTTGGGGCGGCGACAGATGGCAGGAGGCAAGGAGGGGCAAGACTGTACAGTCCCAGTCCACACCAAGGAAATTAGAAAACTTTACTATGAGAGTATGTGCCATTCTGTAGAACCTCTTGTTTACTTTCTCGTATAATACATAAATAAGGAGTAATATACGTAGTATACAGAAAGTTATATATTGCTGCGGAAAATCGATTTCGAGATTTAAACGGAAATTCACGTTTTCGGGTTTCCTCATACCTAAAAATTGTTTTCTTTTTCAAAACGTTCGTCCGTCTGTCTATCTGTTCGCCTGTTTGTCCGGTGTAGTGAACAACTCTAGCGCCTAAACCATCCATGCCATTTTTCGGAACTGAATGAACCCCTGTCGATATGGCTTGAGTCGAAGCACTGCCATTTTGAGAAATTTCATTAATTTTTCAGGGTACTTTTCTCGAAGCCCTCCGGACATTTAAAAAAATTTAAGGCAAAGGTCCGATATTTGTTTGAATTTATTCGGCGTCTTCCTACAACTATAAAATTGAAGACACAGATTTTCCCTTCAAATGAAATTTGTTGTCCATAAATAGTTCTTTCATTAATGTCATGCTAATTTTTTTTAACATTGTAGTAGTTTTCTTGCAATAGTGCGTGAAATATTTACAATTTAAAAAGCAAAAACAACATTTTCTCGAAAACGGCTCAAAAATTTCTTTACGTTTTTGGTAGTGTGCCACAAAAACTATAAGATGACAAAACAACTATATTTCTCTATTCTTTTGAATTTTCAAAAATAAAAAAATTGACTTGTCTCTCACACCGGAAGTATTTACGTTAGAGACGCTTTCTTCACATTATGCAATTCATGAGTACATGTGCTTTAAGTAGTGCCAAATAAAGGATCTCAAAAACTCGACAGTGTTCTATAAAAATAAACTCAAAATTCCACACTTTTAGAAACGCTCAAAAGCCATTTTCCCAAAAATGGCTCTTAACGAGAACTAGGTCCTGCATCAGACATTTAGATAGATAGGTAGATAAGATAGATAGATAGATATTTATTATTCTGCAGATAGGTATATACGACCTGGTGGCAGAACTCTACAATTTTCATATTATTAATATTAATTTTCAATTACTTAACAACGTAACTTTAAATTATTTAAAGACATATAATAATAATAATAATAATAATAATATAATAATAATAATAATAAACAATAATAGCATTAACTACATTTTATGGTTGACCTGCACAGTTATTTTAAACTATTAAATACAAGATTACACGACTTTTTAATAACACTTCACTTCACTTTACTTCACTTCACTTCACTTCACTACATTTGAAATTCACTTCTCTTTTTACTTCTATACTGATACACTGCACACGTCACCACACTTCAATACAATACTACTTTGAATATAATTATATATTTAGAACAGGAACGCATTAATAGTAATTAACACAATAATAATAGCAATAAAAATATCAATAATAATCAAATAATAACTGATTAATAATATATATTAATTAATATATATTATATAATATATATAATAATTATAATAATTAATAATCAAATAATCCCACTTACTAAATTAATTAAGTTTACAAATACCATTAGCTAATTTATTTTTAAATCTTTGAACATCTAGAGGAAAGGGTTCCAAGGCTGTCGCAGGTAACTTATTCCAGTCCGTTATTGTTCTATTTGTAAATGAAAATTTTCCATCATCTGTTCTCTGTGGCCTAAACTGAATTTTGTGCTTGTGATCACCCCTACTAAAGTACGAAGGTCTAAGCTGGATAACCGGCATACGCTTTGTAAAGGGCACAGAGTCTTGCCTTAACTCTCCTAATTTCTAGAGACTCCCATTCTACATTCTTCCTATTCCCTCGCAAAGTAAATGTATACGCTCTTCTCTGTACTCTATTCAAATATTCCTTTTGGGAATTTCTATAAGGGTCCCAACAAACAGCCCCGTATTCCATTAATGGACGAACTAGAGATAAATAAGCTAATTCTCTCGCTTTCGCAGTACTCTTTTTTAGTATTCGCATAGTAAAATGCAAGGACCTCCAGGCTTTCCCTACAACACAATTTACCTGATTTTCCCAACTCAATTTGCTATCAAAAATTATCCCCAGGTACTTACAAGACACGACTCTTGGAATGTTTTCGTTGCTTAAACGGTATTGAGTTTCATTATATTTGCGACCCCTACCAAACGTGATGGTTTTGCTTTTCGAACAATTTATTGTCATGTCATTTTTTTTCGCCCAAAACTGTAATCTGTCTAGATCCCCTGCTTTCTTTAGATAATGATAATAAAGCTGAACAGATGTTCTGGACAAAGAAAGCAACTAGCAGTGACTAGCTTCTGTTTCGCGCCAACCAAGTTTTTTTGCTTGGAATGTTGTCATTAGTGCTCACTGCGAGCTTTTGAATTCAACTGCGCCTTGAGCGATAAATCGCTAAGGGAGGGGGAAATAAGGTCATCGTTCAAGTTGTGTGAGTAGTAAGTAATGTTTCAATATAGACTTATATCGAACAGGGTGCATTTCGTACTATCTCTACCGAAACGTTAAAGAAAAACTTTGAGGTCATTTTTGAGAAAATCTTGTTTCCGTTTTTTTAAAATCGCAAACCATTCACGCATTCGACATTCAAATTTTCGAAAATTCAGAGTTAACCGTGAAAATCTGACATATGCCACCTTTATAAGTGTATTTTGCTCTATCTTAAAAGGAATTAAAAGAAAAAAAAATTGGAACCGTTTTTAAAAAACTTTTAAAATGTCCGGGGTGCTATATGTCAAGTACCCCCAAATTTTAAAGAATGCTTTTCAAAATTTAAAAGCTTCAACTACAGCCAGATCGACATAGGATTTATCAATTTGCAAGAGATCATACGTTTGGTTTAGGCGCTAGTAGTGTTCACAGACGGATGGACAGATGGACCAGACAGACAGACAGACAGGCAGACAGACAGACACACGAACGGACAGACGGACGTTTTGAAACATACTATACTTTTTCGGTATAATGGACCACAAAATGTGTATTTCCGTAGAAATCTCGAAATCGATATTCTTCACCGTTACATAACTTTCCTACGAAAATTACGAAAATTACTACGAAAATTACTCCGTATTTACGTATGTATATGAGAAAGTAACTGGAAGTGCTACAGAATGGCACAGACTTTTTCGTAGTAAAGGTTTCCAATTTCATTGGTGTGGACTGGTACTGTACAGTCTTGTCCTTCTTTCTTGCCTGTATTCATCTATTGCGCCGAAAGAAATTTTTATTGAAATTTTCGCAACCCTTCGGTTTCCAGATAGACGAACATTACATGTTAGGAATATTAAAGAAAGCTATAATGTCCCTAAATAGAAATTTTATCTGAATTATTTGAAGCCATTTTTAAGAAAATAACGATTAAGCTGTACTGATAACGCGAAATTTGAAGTTCTTTTTCGCAGGAATCTGTTGAGTTGTAGAAAAACTTCATGTTAAGTACTTCCACTCACAAATGCAATAATGAATACAAATAGATGGAAATGTACCTGGTGATCAGTTTAAAACGCAACCCTTCTGTTCAAGGCACTGAGAGAAAAGTGAAAGCTTTGCAACATTACTTCTGCGACAGCTTCTTCGACTGCATTTCAGCAACACTCCGTTCACCACCACCCACTTCTTTTCACTCACCCCTTCCTGTGGTGTGGGTCACACCTGCTCAAAACAAAACAGGCCGCGTGTTCATTCCTAGTTTCCTTCTTTCGCAGTTAACTTATGATGCGCCTAAGCGAAGAGCAACGCAGTTTTGTGGTGGAGGAGTATTTCCGACCGCAAACTTTCAAAGAGTACCGGGCAGCTTTCAGAGAAAAAGAGACCATTGCATTAAAAAAAGATTGGAGTATGGTGTGCCAATTATCGACACAGATTAATTGGCCTGTTGTTTTATATATTTTATTTGTATATATTTATATGTTGTATTGTATATGTTTATTTGTATATATACAAAGGAATCGTTGTTGACAATGCAATTTTCTTCCGACGCCAAACAAGCAGGCGCGTGCCTTTTTCTTTGAACTCGGCGGTCACCTGCTCTCCTCCTCAGGGTGGTGGTAGTGAGAAAGGGGATTAAGCGTACTTCCCGACAGTTGACCTCCTTGAAACCACCAGTCGCTATCCGACCTGCTCAAGCATAGTTGCCAGTGCATTTCGCTCTGCCTGCTGTGGGTTGCATTTTATACTGATCACCCGGTACATATTAATGGCCTGAGAGATATGAAAAAAAATAATTTGTGTAATTTTTGAAAAAAACAAAAGAATACACCAAAATGAACTTTACGTCACATTAAACGATACAAATAGCACTATCCATTGTAAAATTTTGAAGAAAAAATTTGGAGTCATTTCTGAGAAAATGGCGTTTGAGCGTTTCTGAAAATGGGAACATTTGAGCTCGTTTTTACAGAAAACTGTTGATTTTTGAAAAATTTTATTTGACATTATTTTAGGCACATGTACTCATATATCTAATATTATGAAGAAATCACCCCTAAAATATTACTGACGCTGGAGACAAATCAAAACAATTACATTTTAGTAATTTTTGCAAAAACAAAATTATTGAGCAATATGGCGTTTATGTCGTCTTATGCAGTCCATACCAAAAATTTTAAGAAAAATTGTGGAGCCGTTTTTGAGAAAATCTTGATTTTGTAATTTTTTAAATTGCAAATATTGCAGGCCCTATTGCACTGATATTACTAAAATTTAAAAGAAATTACTGACGTTATTCAAAGTACTGATTATGAGCAACAAATTTCAATTGAAGCAAAAATATGTATCTTTTATTTAGTAGTCGTAGGAAGACGCTGAACAAATATCAGGATTTCGCAATTTTCGAAAATTCAGAGTTAACAGCAAAACTCGGACCTATGCCACCTTTATAAATGTATTTACTCTATTCTTACAAGAAATTTAAACAAAAAAAATTGGAGCCGTTTTTGAGAAAATTTTGAAAATGCCCGGGGTGCTTCATGTAAAGTACTCCAAATTTTAAAGAATGTTTTTCAAAATTTTAAAGCTTCAACTAGAGCCATATAGACAGGCGTTTCTTCAATTTGAAAATCATCCTAGGCACGGTGTAGGCGCTAGGACGGACAGACGGATAGGCGGAGAGACGGACAGACGGACGAACGGACGTTTTTCTTTCAAGTGGTTTTTCGGCATCAAAGACCCACAAAACAGGGATTCCGGCTACACCTTGTGTTAGAGGATTTTTTACTTTCTCGTATACATATGTTGTGTACAAGGAAATCAAGATGAAAGACAACAGTTCTTTCATAAACAATTTTATTATAGCCAAACCACAATCCAAAAATCTAGTCCAGAAATACAGCCAGGTCAAAAACAAAGTTCTACGAGCAAAACCATTCGAACAAATTTACAGACAGCAGTCTCAACACGTCTCCCGTGGCGAGAATCGAGGGGAGGTGCCCCTTCGAACCGCAGTTGGCGGACGCAGTCCAGGTGCCCACGGAAAACGCCGTCGCTCGCCCTGCTCCTGTGGTGCATTGGACCTTAGTTCATTAGTCACCACTCATTCCTTACCTGGTCCGCCCCAGCGCGCTACGCCTTAAGCGGCTACAGTGGCCGCATGACACTGCCTGGAACAGTGTACCCACCGCACCGATCCTCGGGGCACACTTGCCGTAGTACACAGCAATACGTATATAAGGGAGTAATATACGTGTTATAGAGACAGTTATGTAATGCTGCGAAAAATTGATTTGGATATTTGAACGGAAATACACGTTTGGGGTCCCCTGATACCGAAAATGTGTTTTTCAAAACGTCCGTCCGTCTGTCCGTCCAGCTGTGAACACTGCTAGCTCCTAAACCGCACGTACGATCTCATCCAAATTAAAGAATCTCTTGTGGATCTGGCGCCAAAACCACTCACAATTATGATAATGAATCGATGAAAATGTCCATATTAACGGAGTGAAAGATATTTAAAAAAATTACATTTGTGTAATTTTTTTGAAGAAAAAAATGAATTCATCATCATGAACTTTGCGTCATATTAAACAGCGTGCATAGCACTATCGATTAGAAAAATTTGAAGAAAACATTTGGAACCATTTTTGAGAAAATGGCGTTTGAGCGTTTCTGAAATTGCGGAATTTTGAGCTCATTTTTACAGAAAAGCTTTGAGTTTTCGAAAAACATTATTGAAGATTTTAAACAATGTATATAAATATATGATGTAAAGAATTGCTTTAATGTAATATTACTCGATAGAGTATTAAAATACATAGTACAGTGACATACCAAAAATGACGGTCATTTTTGTTTAGGCAAATAAAGGTCAAGATATTGCAAAAGACGTAGGTTTCTATGGTGTAGATACGCATAGGGTACACCAAAGCAATGCGAGTTCGTTCTGAGACGTGGGTTTCTGTGGTGCAGATACGCAGAGGGTACACCATAGCAACGAGAAAAAGCAAGAGGTGAAAAAACACAGCCAGCTTTGAAGGGTGGGTCAGATTGGGGATTAGGGCATTCCGACTCGTGTCGTGGTGGTGAGCGGATCGCTTGTGCGGTTGTTCCTGAGGTTAATTATCGAATCGGGACATGTAATATTACGTGAGAGTGAACATTAAACTTGAACTTAGAATATTTCCACATTAGGAGTACAACTGAAACTTGTAAAATTTACGTGTTGTACCATTGCATAATGGTTTCATGTTTTAGTGAACTGGAAAGTGAAATTAGAATATTTTCGCGGTGAAGTTACGAGACTCGACTAAGAAATTTTACCAGCGAATTGTGAATTGACAGGTTAGGTGATAGAAAATAATATTAGAAGGAAATTATTACGACTTGGAAAAAATAATCCGTTTGAAATAGGTGTCCACCTGAGGCGCAAGAAAAAGAGTATAGACAGGGTTTGTGACGTGGTTGGAGGAAGTTTCGACTTGGTCGCTGATTATCGTGGACTTCAACAAGAAGGAACATTTGTCTACTCTACGTGGGGACATCGACGTGCGCGCGAAGAGGCAAGAAAGAATAAAAAGTTCTATAACACTGTTATTGCAATAACGAGAAAAATGGCCACAGCCTAATAATAAATTGTAATAATTGATAATAGTTAACAACTTTTGGCATTTATAATAAATTATAATTCATAGTTTAAAAGAAAGCTGATTCTCATTTTCCATTACGTGCATTCCTTGAGTAGATATTTTAGAATTATTTTCAGATTCCTCGTCACTCCGTTTGGATGACAGATTGAGTTGCGGAGTAAGTAGTAACAATTATTTCATAAGAACCCGTCGATCGAGCTAGCGGGATTGATATTTATTTGTAATGTATCCGAAGACAGTAATAGATATTCAGTAATTCAAGTGTAACCTTATCCGTCGCCAAAATTATTTATAAATTCGGAAATTGGTTACATTTATTATTATTAAATAAGTAATAAAAACGTTTCAAGATAAATTTTTGAAAAAATAAAATAATAGAGCAATATGGCGTTTATGTCATGATGTAGGTTTGTTTGGCACTAACTCTAACAAAAATTTAAAAAAAAATTTTGGAAATTTTGAACCGAAACAATGTACATGACCTCATTGAAAGAACTATTTGTGCACAGCAAATTTCATTTGTAGGAAAAATCTGTCTTCAATTTTGTAGTTGTAGGAAGACGCCGACAAAAATTCAAACGTTTGCAATTTTTGAAAATTCAGAGTTAACGGTAAAAATCTACCTACCTTTATAAATGCATTTTGCAATATTCTTTCAAGAAATTTAACGAAAAAATTAGGAGCCGTTTTCGAGATAATTTTTAATATGTCCGGTGGCCTTCATGTAAAGTACTCCCAGGTTTTAAAAAATGTTTTTTAAAATTTTGTGATTCTTTAATTTTGGAATGATCGTACGTGTGGTTTAGGCGCTAGTAGACGGACGGACGGACAGACCAATTGGTTTTTCGGCATCAAGGACCCACAAATGGGGGATTCTGGCTACACATGTTGGAGGATTTTTTCTGCAGCTGGTTAAATGCACTTTTTTACCACCAGAGCCCGGCAGTTAAATTTTTTTCCGCCGAAAATCCGTTTTTTCGCGCAGAATTACATAACTTTCTCTATACTACGTATATTACTCCATACATTCCTACGTATGCGAGAAAGTAAAAATGAACAAAATTTTGATATGGATTTTCGTCTTGATAACGTTGGAATACTGTCTCAGATTATTTCCCTAGAATGTGTCTTATAACATTTTATTACATTTATTTTTTCAGATTTTTAAACAGTGTGGACGAAAGTGATAAAAAACGAAAACCATTTTATGAGTTCAAAAATTTGAAATACGCTCCAAAATGAGAGGGGAAAATATTTTTCACCAATGTTTAAACAATTTTTATTTACATTATTAAATAATCTTACAGATACAAGTCTGATTTACAATTTTTTGCTCACAAATGTTTTCTTTATGTGGAAAGTATTCTCGAAATAAACTTAAACCGATTTTTATTTTGAGATTTATGTATTGTTTCTAATATAAATCAAATTATTCGGTTTTAGGTATATTATTGATTTATGTTTATAATATAAATCAAGTTACTCTCTTGTAGTGGAGATAGTTGGGCTCCTCCGATGCACCGAATTTTGCTCGTTCTGCTTAGCGCGAGTTTGCGTCCAGAACCACGAGGCCACAACACAGTTAAGGGAGGAGTGGGTGAAAATTTGAAAATTTACATCTTACATTCAAATAACTTCAAATTTTACCAGAAGAAGTAATACATTATACTTATGTACCCTACAAAGTTTTGTTACTCTGCTGTTTTTAGTTTTGAAGAAAAAAAACTTTTTTGAATTTTTTTAAAAATTTCTTATTATTTTATAAAATGCTCTACGTTCCACATGAAGCAACATTCATCACTGAATTTTTTATGAATTACTCATAAAAGGTATATAATTACATTCATGGAATATAAATAAAATAAATGAGAGCGTTTCTGAGAAAAAAATAATAAAATATACAGTTATTACCTGATGGCTATAAAAAACACACATAAAAAATAAATATTTTTAATTTAGTAATTAATGATTATAACACAAAAAGCTTCCATAGTTCTATGAAACTACATTTTCTTAAGATGTTTTAAAAGTTTCATTGAAATATATTAAAAATTGTAGAACGTGGAACTTTTTGAATTCCATAAAAGGTCAGGAAAGTGAAATGCGGGAAATTGAAAATGAAAATTTAACTTTATACAAATGCATTTTACTTTATCAACTTACATTTAAAATTCTCCAGAGCCATACATAGTACCCTCAACAACTTTTCTTTTCTTCTAGAACTGTATTTGTAATTTTGAGTTGCTTTTTTGACATTTTGAAAACCTGGTTGTGCAGCTACTTCACTTTTCTGAAGACGGCGTTTATCCTCATTGCCATTATTTTCTTCCTTGAGGTGTCATATTAATGCCAGTTATATTTGATCTTATCTTTTCACTTGCTTCACACCCTGTATTATATTGAGAAACTGCTGATGTGACAGCAATTTCTATTTTCTTCTTCGAAACAAATATTTCTTTGGGGCACTTACTCCAAATCAGGCTATGCAAACTTTCGTTGGCATTTTGTGTTTTTCTGTAGCTCATTTGTTCCAGAGAACATCTATATAAAGTTCATGCCGGGAAATTCAAAAAGCAAATACATTCAAAACAGTCTATGAGATGAAAACGTTTGAAAACTGAAAAAGGGGGCGTGGCCATCGACGCATTGAGATCTTTAAATGCTCCCAGAAGCCATTTAAATCGCGGTAACGAAAAAATAAAAACACCAAAATTAACCACACATTCCAAACAAAATTATCACATCAAAAATTAAAAATCGTATTTTTCAATTTTTTTTGCCAATTTTCACCCACTCCTCCCCTTAAATAGCGTGACGTACTTGATGCACTTAGGTTAAAAATCGAGACCAGACATTGAATGCAATGTTGCACAGAGAGCAAGAAGTACATTTTGAAAGTGGCGTAAAATGACTGTTTTAAAGGGTGACCAACCAAAAATAACAGGATGAAGGTGTAATTGAAAGAAAAGATGCAATATTTGAAAAGAAAAAGAAGAAAAAAATGCTTACTTGTTTCTGTTTCAATGACTTGCAACTGTGAAAATTTAGAGCCGTTATTAGCAAATGGGGTTTAAGTGTTACTGCAGATCCGTAATTTGAATCTTTTTCACAGAGAATTGTTGAATTTTCCAAAAATATCATTTAAAGACATTTGAGGCACATTAACTCACAAATGCAATAGTGTTTACAAATAGCTGGAAATGTGCATATTAACGGCGTGAGAGATATTTAAAAAATACATTTATGTAAATTTTGAAAAAACAAATAAATTCCTGAAAATGAAATTATGTTATTTTAAACAATAAAATTCACGTTGTTTTTTTTGTTTGTTGTTTTTTGGAGAAAATGGGGTTTCTGCATTTCTGAAAATGTGAAATTTTGAACTCATTTTAACAGAAAACTGTTGTGTTTTCGAGAAACTTTCATTATTTAAAGAAAATACTGATAAATACAATAATTTGTTCAGAAACAGTGAACAAATTGCCGTCAATGTAAATATTAAGGACGTGAGGCACATGTCAAAAAATTACAATTTCGTAATTTTTATGGAAAGAAATAGAGCAATCGGGTGTTATGTCACCTTATAGAGTGCGTTTAGCACTATCTCTACGAAAACTGTAAAGATATAATATGGATCCTTTTTGAGAAAATTTTGTTTCTGTAATTCTTTAAAATTGCAAATATTGCACAAAAACGACTAAATATTTTTTAAAAAATGTCCAGTACTTTCATGAAAGGACTAATAATGGACAACAAATTTCCTTTGAAGGCAAAATCTCTATCTTTAATTTTGTAGTTGTAAGACGTGAAAAGAATTCAAACTTTTGCAATTTTCGAAAATTCAGTTAAAATGAAATTGAGGGACCGTAAAAATCGGACCTATACGACCATTAAAACTGTATTTTACTGTACTTTTACAATAAATTTGAAGAAAATATTTGAAGCAATTTTTGAGAAAATTAAAAAATGTCCGGAGATTTTCGTTAAAAATACTCCCCAATTTGGAAGAAAGTTTGTCAAAATCGCAGCGCCTCAATTCGAGCCAACTCAACTGGGAAATATTCATTTTGAAAAATAATCCTACAATAGTTTAGGCGGTAATGGTATTCACAGACGGGAAGACAGACGAACAGACTTAAAAAAACACTTTTTTGGTATCAGGGGACCCCAAAACGTGTATTTGTTTAATTCTCGAAAGCAGGTTTCTACAGCATTACGTAAATTTCTCTTTACTGCGTATATTACTCAGTATATACGTACGTACACGATAATGTAAAACTGTTTTTCTGATACTAGTTTAAATTATTTTCTTACTTTTCATATTTTTTCAATAAGATAAAAGTTTAGGAAAAAATAAAATTAAAAAATGCGATTCTGACTGTAGAGATGTGGGTGATGTACAGGCGCCAAGAAACCTTTTTTATGTTTATTTGTAGTGTAACTGCTCAATGTCATTTGATTCAGGGGAATTTTTTACTATGGTATACGGGGGGGGGGACCCTTTGCCCCCCAAATAAATGATCCGAAATCCCGTTCCTGTTAGGGGGACATCACAATGGATAGTATCGTGATGCCGAAACATGTTATTCAAATTGGTGGACATATGGCCACCCCCCTTTCTGGGCACAATGTGCGCAGCGACTCGCCTCGAAGGGAATCCTAATCATGAAGCTAGGGTCGTCCTAAATGGTGGCCTGTTGTTCATGGAGTGCGCCACCATGCGCTCCCGCGCCCGAGGCTTCGTCCACAGTATCCGCTCCCAGTCACTGTGAGGAGCGCGAGTTATGAGGGGTCATGAGCTGCAGACCCCCGTCCCTTCTCTCGTGACGTGGGGTCCCCGAGATGTTTGTGTCAGAGATTTCCTTCCCTTAGCTAGATTCTCCCGTTTGAAGGTGCCGGAGTCTCCCTATCCCTTGCGTGCACCTCAAGTTTTTTCGAGATTTTTTCACGAGCGTTTTCCAGTTTTACGGTATTAGGCGTTACATTACGAGGTTTTCTGTCGAAAATCGCCATTTTCCGCATTTCAATATTTCCTCTATACTACGTAGTTTGCGAGAAAGCGAAAATATATCTTTAATAACATTTTCTTTCTTCTTTACTTTTTAAATGAGTCAACTGATGCTGGTTTGTAAATAGAAATTGAGATACGCAAGTGGTCCTCACAGGGCACTTTCACAGCTTAACGATAGAATTTAATAAGGCTGCCAAGTGTTGAGGAGTGGAATGATTTTAAATTCTTTAATCTTTAAGGTCTAAAGACTAGTTCAATAGGGAAATTAGTTTATGTTTTGTGGCTGCGACGCATCCCTCATAATAATATTGAGGGTCTTAAGAAATCGGGAGCTGACTCCTGGCTTTGTGCCCTTTCCTGAGAACCTCCTGGTGCGCGCGCAACACTTCGGGCTGAAATTTTTATCAACACCAGAATGCGCCCGCTCTCTTCTCCACATCTCCTCGGCCTTTCGACCTCAGGAACCTGAGTATTGCACCTTCCCCCATCAGAGACTCAGTTTCGAGGACGGTCGAGCGGAAGATACTCTATTTACTCCGGGTACGGGATGAATCTCCCCCGAGGTTCTCGACGGTGGCAGAATTTTCGACACTTCGAAGTGTGTCGAGCGTGCTAACACGTGCTAACTAGGTCGAATTCAGCCGCACGCACGCATTCGCACGCACGTGCTAATTAGGTCGAATTCAGCTGCAGTCTGGCAGAGAATTCTAGCGGCCGGCTGCTCTGCTGGTATTTTTTTAATAGTTTCTCCGATCAATACCTGGCGAATGCCGGAATACCTGAATAAACGGGCCATCGACATTGCGCGATCTTCCCCGCAGGCGGCGATCACGATGGCGTAGGTTGCTGTGGTCTCTGGTGGAGTGTCGTGGACGAGCATCCGGTTCCTGAGTCTCGCGGCGCCGCTCACGTCATTTGAAGGTGCAGGTAGTGAGAAGCCAATGCTGAGCTCCTGGTATATTTATTCTTTAATAATAATAATAATAATAATAATAATAAAAAAAAAACAAAAAATTGTCTTTATTTATGGCGTTATTTTTTTGCTGAAATGAGTCATGGAACGTGTCGGCAGATATTAAATTGTGATAATAAAATTATTCTATTTTCTAGATTATTGCAATGTTGAAATTCATAACTTTGTAATTCGAATATTATTGCGCTAAAGCGGAACAATCAGTCCAGAATGCATAATTTTTCTGCTTTGTATACATTTTATTGCGGAAATATCAACCATTTTGAAGCAAAGAAACAAGAGAAATTACAAAACAATATATTTCCGTGTCATTGACTTGACTTTCAGGGAGAAAACAGACTATTGTTTCTTTAGATTATTCTTTGATTGCCATTAGATTACCTTTAAGAGTAAACGTATACACTCTAGTAAAGAACCTTAAGCAATGAAATTTCTCATTCGAGGTTAATGTACAACAGGGAACATAAAGAGAACGGCAGAGATTTATAAGGAATGTCTAGAAACAATAATAAAATTTAAAAAGACAAATGCTAGAATAATCGTTTCCTTACATACTGAAACAATGCTATTGTCTCACTTTTGTCCTTGTTTATTTTAAAAATCTTAACTTTAATTTTATTGCCTACACTTATTACCTGCAATCTATAGAACTGTGAACATTATTGTGACTGAAATTAACACACTAAACTGACCCATTATGTGGTTTCAAATTTCTTTTGATGAAAAAAAAGCGTAAAAAGAAAATATAGTAATATAAATTGTTTTACCACGAATCGTTAATCGAAGAGTGTAGTATTTTTTTGGCGTGATGTAGATTTGTAGTATATTTATTTTAGGTTTCTTTTTATGCTTTTTCCATGGATTCGTAATATGTAATAGGTCTCTTTTGAAACTTCTTCCACTTTCATATTTCCCTATATACTTTTCTTCAGAATTAGTTGAGTTAGTTCTTTAAACTACCTTTCTTGAGTTTTACAAGTGGCCAAGAATTAAATATTGAGCGCGGCGCACGTCCGCCTCAGGAGCAGCGCACATTGAGCTGTACCACCACCTCCTAGAGTTATCAAAGCCTGCTCACTAGTACGTGACGTCACTAAGCTGGCGGCGTAGGTAGTCAGGAATGGGTGGTCTGGACGCAGGCATGTTGTTTTCAGTCGAATTCGTCTGGGGTTGTTCGTGTGTTCGGTGCAGTTCATACTTGTATATGCCGTTTAGAAGTGTAGTTCCGAGGTGTCGAGGAAACTGCGATAAAGCCTAGAAAGTACATGTTTTTGGTTTTCCAATAGATCCTGCTTTGCCGAAGAAATGGACGGCTGCTGTTCGCAGAGAAGATTTTCTTCCTTCCAAATTCTCGAAGGTAAGGCTGTGGTTCATATGCACATGTAGAACCTACATTTCTTATATTTATTATTTATTCAAAGCCTAAATTGTATGTAAGTTGCTAAGGGTTTTGACATTATTTAGTAATATTCCTAATGTTCTATCACGAAGCCAAGTTGTTTGCAATTAGATCTTGGAATTCTTCCTTGTAATATGATGCTGAACTTGCAACTATTTTCTGTATACTGTTAAGTGAATAGTGATAGTAAAAACTTAAACTATCAGTTAAATAATTTTAGAATAGTAGCACTTAACTATAACTTAACACTATAACTTAAGTTATAGACTCAATTGTAAATAATGCCTAAAAAATTCATAACCTCACAAACAATCGTAGAGATTCCTGAACTTGTATGAATAAGTTCTAAAACAAAACAATATTATGTCAAAGGAATTACCTTATGAAATGTATCCGTATGTATGAAAGCAAAAGTCTCAGTGGTGCATGAATTAATTTCAAATTAATTTCTTTGTTCTTTGGTAAAATTGGTTTGAAAGTGAAACTTAAATTCTATGTACTGTGACATACCGATATGTCACATGAAAATAAACTAACATTTATTTGTAGACTATATGGTGGAACATGCATTAGCAAATATCACGTGAGCACGGGCTTAGCAACGACCGTGAATAAACAATGTAGTTTTTGTTTTTTGTAAAGGCATTAAGAGATGTCTGGATGCCGAAAGTAGAAAATTTGGGATTGGGCGAAGAAGTTTAGACGATCGAAAGGTCAGTTACACCAAAATATAACGAACGTATGGATTGGCTGGGTGAGAGAAGGACGGTCAAATGTTATGAAAAAGAGGAAGGTAGTTTAATACGAAGTCTTCGAGGGGGAATCATGCAGGAAGATTTCATTCTGACCGGCATCACGCTTCTGAACTGATCGTAGGTTCGTGAGAGGGAACGAATATAATACAGATAGTCAGAATCGGGTTATCAGTGAAATTTTAAGGACAGTGAATGATATTGCCGATATTTTCATGTGGAAGTAATATTGATGTATAAATTGGAACTTTGTCGGGAGTGGTAATCGAGTTCGGGACTATGTCATAGGACGTAATCGGGACTGATAATTTTGATAGTTTGAGACCAGCTTGATAGGGGCAGAAGAGGATTTCTTGGGACTTTGGACTACGGCAAGCTCGCAAGATATTTCGACTGAGAAGTCTACGAGGGACATCAACGAAGAATAGATAAGTTAACCGCGGTATAAAATTGTAAATTCAAAGATATCTTGATCAAAGGCATAACATAAATTCACTAAATTGTTTGCTAAAAAGGTAAAAATAAACTTTGTTAAATTTTGTTCTTTAGAAAAGAAAGTGATCTTTCATTTAGTCAATCCAAACAGAAATGAACTAGGAATAGAATCATTCTATTTCAGATTCCCAGCTGCGCTGTATAGTCGGCGGATCGTATAATCTATTATAAAGGTAATAAGGATTATAATATATCGTGACCCATTGACCCAGCAAGCCGGACGCCAAGGTCTTTGGCAGATATTAATGTAGAGAAAATTTTGAATATCTCAGTACATATTCAATATTGTAGACTAACCACTGTACAATTTTAGTTTACCCCTCATGCAACCTCATTATTATTATCATTATTATTATTATTGTTATTATTATTATATTATACATATATTATTTTTTCTTGTTTCAGGTATGCCACCTTCATTTCCATCAAAATGATATTATTTGAGAGAAGGTGGTGTATAATGAACAAGGAGAGAAACTGTCATCGAGACTGAATATACCGAAGTTATGAAGTGATGCTGTACCATCTGTGTTCCCTAACTGTTCAGCTCACCTTACCAAGGAGTTTTCCAGACGGGAAGGCCCTTGTGAAAAGCGAGAAAGACTGGAAATGGAAATTACAGAGAAAACTACATACATTCCAATAACTTCAGTGATGTATTATAAATAGATGTGTATTATATTGTAAATAATTAGGTTTAATGTATTGTATTATAAAGAAATATGTTTAATAAAAACCATGTGTTCAGAACAAAGTTTTTAATCATGCATTGATGTACTATTGTATTAAAAAAGGGAAGAAAGTTTATTTTCCTGGAATATGCACTGAAGAAAATGTAAGATGAGAATGCGTGGCTGCTCCCAATGACTCCTTGTAATAAGGAATGCTTCAAAAGTCACCAATGAAAGAAATTTGTGCTGTCCCACTATCTTAAAATATCTGAGAGAGAATTCGTTCATGATGCTAGTGTAAATGGTCATTCAGTAAATGATTTAGTCAAACATTTACGCTGGAAAGCTGTATTTTGGTTAAGTTTTGTCAAAAGAAAATGATAGGTTATCAAACAAATTGCAGAAGATTGAATATTTTCCAGTAAATTCATCCGTTGTATTCTCATAGGTTAATATATACTGTATTGAAAACCAATGTTTATTAAAAAATGTACTTAAAAGAACTTTTATCATGAATTGATAATTTTTAATACAAAAGAAGTGAAAACGGGTTTCCTGGCGTTGAAAATGCTGTGGAAAAGGTAAGCGAGATATGACCGACGCTCTCCATGACTACCTACGGTGACGTCACGAAACAGTGAGCAGGCTTTATAACTCTAGGCGGTGGTGGCTGTACCAACACCACCTCTACAGAAGGCCTCGGAACACGCCAATGACATCATCACATTCGGGCCAATTGCTGCATCGCGTTTGCCTGCGTTGCATGGACATTAGTTGTTTGTATGCATTTTTTTCCATGTTCAATACGAAGAAAAATAAGTATAATACCAAAGAAGATGTCATTTACTATTATTAAACATATTTAATAAACTGTGAACAAAATTTGCCTTCCGTTAAAACTAAAACACGTTTAGCTTAATATAAAAAATCTCGCTCTGCCTAACAGAAGACACTGAATATAAATACATTTTAGAATCTTACTTAAAAATCTTCAACATCTAGCACGTCACTTTATATACACACATGATAATTGAAAATTTTTAAAAATACATAACTTCAGGTAAATACGTAACTTCAGGTAAAACACGTAGGTTCACTGATTTTTCTGTCGAAACAAGACGATGTTCTCTTAAATGATTGAGCAGAGCAAATTACTTACGGATTCTCTACGAAAATTTTTGAAAATCATTGATCACCAAAATTGTCGTTTTCAAAACACGATATTGTTCACACTTGAAGCGATTGCAGCTTCCAATTGAGAAAATTATCTTCTCGCTCGTTGGGGTATTCTCAATATGATCATTCAGAAAACTAGTATACTGGATGCGTTTGAAATATTATTCGTCAGCCACATCTCTTAGCGATGGTAAAGACAATTTTGCTGTTACCATCTTGCAATGAACCTCATCGAAATATTCCAGAACTTGAATGTCATCTTCAGAATAGAAATACAACTCGCAAAAAAAGGCAAATGCAGTATATTAGAATTTGTTATTAACTGAAGTCAGTACACACATGATAGACATACAATTAGTAAAGAATCAAATATTTTTAACATGACAAAAATTTTAAACATCTGGACCGAGCAAATGAACAAATTTCAAAACAATACGGACATATAGAATGATGGTTATATTATTATTTACGTTTTGTAGCTTATATTTTGTAGGAAACTGCTTGGATGTGTCGATTTTTATTCCTTTCTTATATATTAGTATATACAAAAGTCTACATGCGTACAATACTATAAATAATTATTTCAATAATGCATCAAGATTTCAAAAGCAATTAAAAATACTTAAAAACTGTTGGTGGGCGAAAATCCTTGTATCACTCGCAACCACTTCCTGTTTAAAGATGCTTCTTTCGGACACCCGAAAACAAATATTTCGACAATTCAAGTAATTACCACCACACAATGCCTCCAAGCACCACCAAGCACTTCCGCATACAAATGCTTCATCAATTACGTTATATTTTATTTTTCTTCGATCATTTTCAAGTAAACAATCGATTATGTCATTATACGACTCTTCAAAAGGATGACTTCGAAGCTATTTCTTGGACCTGAAAAATGCAATTAAAGCTACTTAAAACCGAGTTCTGTATGCAGAAACATTGTGCATTGTTTACATTCTGTTATGAATATTTTGTAGCAGTGAGATTTTTGTATCATGGATCAGAGCATGTAAGAATATTTTGAGTCTGTTCTAGTCTGATGGGGTTCATTTCTAGTATGTAATAGATCATTACAAGTGACGATAAATGTAAACGAAAGTAAATATGACGATAGCAACAATGGAGTCAGGAACAAATACAAAGACTTGAACATTTAAACCATGGTGGAAATAATGGGGAAAGGATTTAAACAGTAATAAAGAGAATGTGAATTAACAACAAGGGGAAAATAAACAATATGCTAACAGATTTAAGTAACATAATGGTCACGTGTGCAAATTCCGTGGGGAATGAAAATAATTTCATAAACTATTTCGACAAGAACCAATGGGAATTTAGATAATATTCGAGTTATCCAATGAGATGCGCGGTAGAAACCGTGCATGTTGGGGTGCTAGTGCACAATATTCTAAAAACAGTCGACAGCCGCCCAAGACGAATGAAGAAAAAGACGAGCCGTGGATCCGGTAATGTTCGGAAGTAGAAACGAGGCGTGGTGATTTTTTTGTTATTGATGAAGTAACATAGGAACTTATAATTTGTACACGATAAGAGTCAACGCGGATGATTGCGTCATCAAATATGAAGGAATGTTGGACTCAAGTTATTAGGAAATTTCGGAAGTAAATTTGAAAATCAGAGTGCGCGTAGAAAACAGACATTTTGTGTGAAAAAATAGCAAGATGGAGATGGAACGAACCGGGAGCAACGATCAAGAGTGCCGATTTGCTGCAACAGGAAAGTAAACAATGGGGAATCCTTTCCAAAAAATTAAATAATGTAGGAAGACCAAGTCCTGTTTAATTTTACGAATTAAGTTAATATTTTTAAAGAAGTCAATGACTATGCATGCATTCAGGGAGGGAGATAGAAAAATACAAGACGCTAAACAACAATGAGAGAGGAAAAGTAATATTTTTCTAATGTTGTTTCGAGTTTGGGATTTTCTGTAACTACTATATGATGTATTTGTGAAATGTTGCAGAATATAATAGCATATGCTATTTACAAAGTAAGTATCATTATTTGTGAGTACAGAGAAAAGGTTTTTCAGATCCCACATCGGAAATTTTAATAATCGCGTACGTAAAATTGCACTGCTGAGATCCTGTATAGGCGGCCTATGGGATCTGAAAACTAAAATTATCATGACTGTATCATTTCCACATAACTAATGTTAGTTAAGTGGTCAAAAGGGGGGAGACAGCCAGGTTGATGTACGATATTCAGTTTGAATATATAAATAGGTCGAAGTAAGTTACGGTTCAAGTAATTGTTGCTTTTTTGCTCTTTAGAGCGGAAGGAATGTCACAGACAGTTCAGATGATTATAAGAAAGTTATTGAATTAGATGAAACATTACTTTCACAAAGATGATACTGCTGCTCACGTATGATAGACAAAAAAGAGCGCTAAAATTCTTAACGGAAAATAGGGGCATTCCACTTTCTTCACTCCACTTGTTCTCCTTATTCAGCATGTTTTGCGTTTCTAGGTGTTCCGCTACAGCTTGTTTGGTTGTTATATTTCGTTTGCAATTAGAGCGTATGTTAATATTAAGACATGGAACTATATTTTATTACTCTGGAAAACATTTGATCTATTCAAGATGAATCCTTTTGTATTATCAATTAAGATATTGCAGTGAAAATATACTCGTGGTACCAATATTGAAATGAAAATTAGGGTTAATTTACGGACACATTGTTTTAGGTTTTCCCTGTAATTCTACAGAATGTTCGCCTAAATATAGTTGGTTCGCCTAAAAATATTTGGTCTTCTCGACAGGAATCAAATGAGTATTTGATCATCTACATAGATAACTTAAAAAACTCAAAACCGCGTTTTAGAAGCCCCCCAAAAAAAAAAAAAAAAGAAAAGAAAAGAAAAAAAAGCAGACTCGGAGTACATCCGGGCAAGAATAGCAAGCTCTCAGCACTACAACAATAGCTGCAACGTATTACATAATCACAAATGACACGTCTGCTAGTGAGATTCTGTTGACATTGGAATAGTAATGCAAGTATTTAAATAGAAGTCGATAGCTACGTCGAATTCAACCGCTGTCTGGAGAAGAATTTTAGCTCTGTTATCGAAAGTATTTTGTAGTTTCTCTGGTCAATTTCAGGCGAATGCCGAAACTGTAGTGTAATAAACGGGCCACAGCGTGCGCGATCTTCCTTGTCCTATCTCCCCCTTGCACGGCATTTACGTCCACTATTCTCCCTACAGACACACAGTTACATGCACTACTCTACCCATATATCCAACCGGAGACCAATCGGGCGCATAGAGCCAATCCCAGTGGGGCGATGCCTGACGGGGGGACACCCCGCAAGCCGATCGGTCGCCGCGTGATACACTACATTTATAGTACTAATGAAAACAGCAATGGACGAGCCCGGAAACACAAAATAACCTCTCAAGACAGAAGATATATAATGAGTTATATGAATGCTCTCAGGCTGACGAAGCATTGAAAACTGTCTCGCTGATGCTTCGACAATTACGTGATCTTCCTCAGGACTGTACCCATCACAGCATTCACACGACTCCAGTTCTGAAGATCTCGACAAGACGGTCGAAACACGTCCTTGCGACATAATTCGACCTGTTGATGGCATTCACGTCCACGACTGAAGCTGAAAATATTTCGACAGAATTCAGAGATATGTCAGAAAAATACGAGCACCAACGTTTATTTAAAAAAATGCTTCACATGTTACACAAATAGAAGTAAGTACTCAAAAGTTTGAAAATCTATACATCTCAAATTCTGGCCATGAATCATGTAACCATTATTATTATACTTTATTACGATACAGTATTTTAATTCTTCGTTGCCTGAACAGATTTAAATTCGAAGGTATAGAAACAACAAAAGCACAAAGAGGGAGCAAATTCTCTTTAAGGAAGACAGTTCTTTGCGGCATCTTGAGAGGAAACATCTCCTATGGGAGGGCTCACGAGAGCATTGCTTTCTCCCCGCCCTGCCGCTGCCCCCTTACTTGTGAGTGCACCTCGGCGGATGGCAGCAAGCCACTCGCCAAATGCGCGACCCAAATTCCCAGTCGCGCTGTCCGTCTCCCGTGGCCAATCAAGCGTTGCAGTCGAGCGATTTTCATTAGGAACTAGTTTAATGCTGGACACCGACTTACTATCTATGCTCCAGCTTGCGCACTTACTTTCATTTCCCGTTTGTTCACCTAATCACTAGAAGCAAATCGATACGTGGGGTATTAATTAAGTGTACTGCGAGGGAAACAATTAAAGTAATCGGTTCATGAGTTTCAATCTGAACATCGAGTAAAAAAATATTGCTCTTTATTTGAGGAAACTACTAAAAAATTACCCAGAGAATATCAGATAAGTAACAATGTTTATATGTCTCACCAGACAAGTCCGATTTTTAACATTTAGCACCTTACTAGTAAACACTTTTATGACGTATGTTTGGCATTATATATTTTAGTAATTTAGAACTAGAGGTGCTACAGTGGCTAGAATGGCAGGACAATTTAGAACTAGAGGTGCTAGAATGGCACAGACTTTATCGTAGCAATTTTTTCTAATTTCTTTGGTGTGGACTGGATTAAAGGTCTTGATTCATTCTCTGGTGAGCTACCATCTATCGTCGCCGAAAGTTGTTTAAAAAGTTTCTCATTTTTTCGGTTTCTTAATGGTAAAACCGAAATATTACTTCAAGAATATTAAAGAACAGTAAAATCTTGTCCTAAATACAAATTTTTATTGAAAAATTTGAAGCCGTTTTTAACAAAACGGTGATTAAACATTACTGTAAATGAGAAATTTGAAGCTCTTTTCGCAGAAATCTATTGAGTTTTCGAAAATCTTCATTTGAAGTTCTCTGAAGCACATACAGTCACAAATGTAGTAATGTATACAAATCGATGGAAATGTATTAACGGCGTGAGAGATATTTAAAAAATTACATTTCTGTAATTTTTGAAAAAATAAATGAATACACGAAAATGTACTTTACGTCCTATTAAAAAGTGCAATTAGCACTATCCTTTGGAAAAATGTGAAGAAAAATTGGAGCAGTTTTTGAGAAAATGGCGTTTGAGCGTTTCTGAAAATTCTGAATTTTGAGCTCATTTTTACAGAAAACTGTTGAGTTGTCGAGAAGCTTTGTTTGACATTATTTAAAGCACATGCAATCATAAATCAAATAATGTCAAGAAATTGCCTTTAGTGTAAATATTACCGACGTGAGAGACAAGTAAAAAAAATTAAATTTTTGTAATTTTTGAAGAAACCAAAGAATATGCACTATGGCGTAGCAGTATGGCGTTTACGACATGGGATAGGATTGGTTGGGCACTAACTCTCCAAAAACGTTAAAGAAAAAATCTGGAACCATTTTTAGGAAATTCTTCTTTTTGTTGTTTTATAAAATAGCAAATATTGCACGCGCTATTGCTAACCTACTAAAATTTTCAAACTTCTTTAATTTTATAGTTGTAGGAAGAATTTTCGAAAATTCTGAGTTAACCGTGAAAATAGGACCTATGTCACATTTATAAGTGTATTTTACTCTTTCTTACAAGAAATTTAAAGAAAAAATTTGGAGCCGTTTTTGAGAAACTTGTGAAAAAGTTCGTGGGGTTTCATGTAAAGTACCCCTAAATTTTAAAGAATGTTTCTCAAAATTTCAAAGCTTTAACTAGAGCCAGATGGACAGGGGTTTCTTCAATTTGAAAAAGATCGCACGTGTGGTTTAGGCGCCAGGTATGTTCACATACGACAGACGGACGGACGGACGGACGGGCGGACAGACAATCATTTAACTTTCAGTTGGTTTTTCGGTAACAAGAATACACAAAACATTAATTCCGGCTGCACCACGTCTTCGAGGATTTTCTTCGCTTAATTTTACAATTGGTTTTATACACTTTTTCGTCACCAGAGCCTAGCAATGAATTTTTTTCCGACAAAAATTCACCGTTTTTCGCGCAGCATTACATAACATTCTCTATACTACGTATGTTTTTCCGTATATACGTACGTATACAAGAATGTAAAAAGATACTGAATCACATCAAACATAGAATATTTCGAAAATAACCCTTCTATTCACAATATATCTAAAATTCAATTTAGTACCTCTGATAACGCATCTCATCTCCTAGAACTCGACGGTTAATTAAAAATTACGCTGACGAAACAAAAACGCGGATTGGCATACCCTACTCGTCCAAGGAAATGACCATATTCACACGACAAGAAGCAATTAATCAGGGGGTGCAGGCACCCTAGCTTTCCCAGGGCGTGGTGGACACGCAGTGGACCAGACCTTTGAACGACAGGTACCCTCTAACAGTCGCCGCCGCCGTCACTTACCATAACCGGTAACGTTCTCCACAAAATAAAGGAAAGGCTGTTGGTTCGCTTTTTAGCTCTACTTCGCCCTTTCGTAAAAAGCGCACAATGCAGGCGCTGAGCCAGCCCCGCCGTGCAGGGGCGGGCGTGGCTAAGTGAATGTGGACGGCCAGGCGACGAAAGTAGGGCATTCGCCAGACGGCCAAACAAACGCGATATTCAAATAAAGGGTTACATAAACGGGTAGTGCATAAAAAGACATTCGCCTTGCTAATGACTACGGCTAAACGGGCGGGAGACGCTGTGATAGCCGAGATGAAGTTGGTGACTGAGGTGGAGGCGGCGGCGGAAACAAGATGAAACAGAAGTGAAGGTGAAGGGCAAGGAGGCGAATGCAAAGGCGAAGGCGAATGCAAAGGCGAATGCAAAGGCGAATGCAAAGGCGAATGCAAAGGCGAATGCAAAGGCGAATGCAAAGGCGAATGCAAAGGCGAATGCAAAGGCGAATGCAAAGGCGAATGCAAAGGCGAATGCAAAGGTCAAGGAGCAAGAGAAGGCGAATGAAACGAAGGTGAAGGCTCAAGGCGAAGGCGAAGGCGAAGGGAGTTGGCCATGTCGCGGTGGCGAAGGATGAGGAGGAAGATGAGAACGATGAGGATGAAGAGCGTAATAAGGATGATGACGATGAGGAGGATGAGGGGGATGAGGAGGAGAGGAGGAATGAAGAGGAGGAGAAGGAGTTGGCGACGGAGATGATAGGGGGCTTGGAAGGCAACGGAGGCGATGACGGTGGTTGAGACGTGGTGGCGAGGCGGCGGTGGTTGAGGTAGGCCAGGAAAATGTGGAGCAGGTCCTGTTAGCGCAGGTTGCTCTGGGTCGCCGACCGACCGTTAGCTGGCAACGGGCCGTTGGAGAGCGTTGTTAAACGTGAGTGATACGAATAGGTCGGCAGCAGACACCATATATCATGAGCACAAAGCGGTGTAAATAGCGGCCATGCGCCGAAGACCCTGACGAAACGAAGTGGTTTGTTTCTGGATGCTCCGCCTGTTTGATTACAGCCATTCTGACAGATACACACGACACGTGACGAAGGGTATAATGTGATTTACGAGGGTTATAATGAGGTGATGTACGACTTTCAAATGAAAAAGAAAGGCAGCATGAATGGTATTGCACCGAGTGGAAAGCTCTTACTCATGATCTCTGGGAGTATATTTTGGTATAAAAGCCGAGAAATATTCGCACTTATCACTACTGCCTACAAATAAACCCCCTGATAACCAAGCTTTCTAGGAAATATTAGTTGGTAAAGAAGAAGTGACTTTTATTGTCGGATATCTTTCTCAAATAATTTCTCCTTTAAATCCTAATAAGTATTACTTTTTAAAGATACTTTATGCTTGCCTTTTCTTCCTCATGAAACGTATCCGATTAGTTTCCTTTCTGATGATGCTTTCCTTGACGATACAATCAGGTTGACTTCAATTATTGGAAAAACGCAAAAGGAAATACAAAAAATGGCATTTTCCGATTCTGAAAATCTTACTCTAACACATAAGAAAATTATCGTTAGGTTGTTGCGTTTCATTGATTGAAGCATTTATTCTGTTACTTAACAAAGTCGTCGAAATTATTACATCAGAATAAAGGAGTGATCAAAATTAGTAATTCTTCAAAATTCCTGGACATGCTGATCACCTTAGTTCTGAGTTTTTTGAGTCTCTTAGATTCACAAGACCTGATTGCGGGGAAGAAAACGCGACTGTATACTGAAAAGCAATGCTCTATCAACGAGAGGCCAGGTGTAAAACAACGTTCCATTCGCTTCCTGGATTTTCCTTTCTCTCCATAACAATTTCGAACAACCTCATCAGCCTTACATCGGAATTCTTTCGAAAGGGAGAGAGCGAAAGCGATAGAGAGCGGGCGAGAGAGACACAGAGAGTGAAAGAGCGAGAGAGCAATTGGAGAGAGCGAAAGAAGATGGAGAGAGCCAGAGATAGAGACAGAGAGAGAACGAGAGGAAGAGTCAGCAGGAGAAAGAGAGCGGGCAAAAGAAAGAGAGCGACAGAGGCGGAGAGAGCGAGCGAGAGGGAGAGAACGAGTGAAAGGGAGAGAGCGAGCGAGTGGGAGAGAGTAGGCGGGGGAGAGAGCGGGCGAGAGCTGGTGAGATGGTGAGAGTGGGCGAGAGGGAGGGAACGAGCGGGAAAGAGCGCGAGAGGGGGAGAGAGAGGAGAGCGAGGAGGAAGAGGGGGGGAGAGCGAGAGAGCACGAGAGCGGGCGAGAGAGAGACCAAAAGAGAGAGAGAAATAAAGAGTCAGCGAGAGAGAGAATGTGTGTGTGTGTGTGTGTGTGTGTGTGTGTGTGTGTGTGTGTAAAAACGTCGTCTTGATTCCTTCGTCAGTGTTGTCTTGGTGTTCTTGATTTCTCCCGCTATGGTTCTAGTAACGTTTCTATGATACACACTTTCGATTTGTTTCGGCATCTCAATTCTGCTATTTCTTCTGAGTCAAGTGCTAAGCCACGAAAAACGGAATTTCTTCTGAAATGTATCATGACTTAGATTTCTTCACTTAATTTTAGAAGAAAGTGAATTTTATGCAGTTTTTCGGTGATATAAAACAATAATTATTAATTTTTTATCCATATTTCCGTGGTACATAATAATTTCTACCCCCCCCGCTCCACCGCGCCCTGCTGCCCCCTCGTCCGCTTGCCCCTCCTCCCGTTACGCTCCTTGCACCGCTTCCCCCACCCCACTCGCTCTCCCCGTCCGCCCCCATTGTAAGTGATTTTCATTTTGGCCACACATTTTTTGGAACTTAATTGCTATTGGAAAGAATGAAAATGCATTGATGAAGCAGTTGTAGGGGCTTCCAGATATCCCAAGCAACTTCTAATGACTATCTCAACGTTTTCGGGATTTTTGCACAAACTGAAAGAGTGCCTACAAAATTCTGCTTTTAAGCATGGAGAAGATTTTACTAGAAAGTTATTAAGACAGTATATTTTCTTTTATTTTGAACAGATGAACAAGTGACAGATGCACCTAATTTTATTAAGATAATAATAAAATAGATATTTACTTATATATCAAATATAATAAAAATTTTCTTTTTTGTAGTAGGAAATAACTCAAAGAAAAGACCCCTATAATTATGCCCGTCAAAATACTCCACCTTCTATTCAAAGCCCCATCGAAATAAATGTTAGCCGTTCTGAAGATTAACCCGAAGAAACTGATTGACAAACAGCATTTGTAAAACCTAAATGGGTTTTTTTATCCAATAACCTTAAGAGGCTATAAAATAGGCATATGACTATAATTGGCAGACCCTCAATTATATTTTTATAGATAAAATGAAAAAAATGCTAGCGCACATTTCTATGCTTCAAATGATTTTTTTTACTTTAGTTCTTTACAACAAAAAATGCGGCAGATATTCTTTGTTTTCAGATAGTAGAAGGTACGTAACTCTTCAAAACGCATTAAAATAAATATTATTCTATATTTTTCACTTGCAAACAAACTTTGTATATTGCTCAAAGCGACATAATTATTGATGTATTTCCATAGAACCTTTTTGCATCGGATGTCCGTTCACTCATTTGTGGCAAGTGATGTGACGGCAACCTTTCGAGAACCATGTTCTCAGCTACAGGGAACTTATCTATGCCTTTCCTTCCCGACAGTCAATGGACACCGGAAACTCACGCCGTCAATGGACACCGGAAACTACGCGACCCAGTGGCCGAGAATCTCATACTCCTGGGGCACAAATCATTTTCTGCTCTCTCGAAACTCCATGAATGTATTCATCGAAAAAACTCAAAACAATATATAATCCAATATAAGGGTACTCCCGGATAAGATGGTGTTGGCACATCGGCGGCCAAAATTAATTCAAATTTGGCGCCTAACTTTGAAATCTATCATTTATAACAATTCCTTGACGCTAATTAACAGGAAAGAGCATGCATTTTAAACGTCCTGCGTCGGACTTTTTCTCCAAAAACCGCGGGGTTGCTTCCAAAGAAAAAGACAAAGACATCTTTCGTGTGAAACTCTTTGGAAGGACAAACAGTTGAAGAGTTGAACTGCTTTCATAGACGCTCGCGAGATCGCGTCAGATATTGGAGACACTGTAGAGTGTCAACATTCCGAGAATTAAAAGTCTTTCCAAATGAAGGCGCCATAGAATAGAATTATTTAAAAAGAAGGGGGCCGAACACAGTTTCGCGGCAACTCGACTCGCCTCGTTTATTTATTCGTATACAAGAATAAATACTTAGGACAGGGAAGATACTAGTTTTTCTCTATCCTGAAACTCACAGAGGAGTTCTAATTTCCTGCTGCTGTATATTGTTCAAAGATTATGTGTTTCCATAGAACATTTACGTTTCGACGCCATTCATCATTTCGTGCAGGATGGAAGGCAAGCTTCTAAGACGCATCTTCGGGCAGCCAGCAGGAACTATCAGCGCTTTCTTGCCCAGCAATGGACAGAATATGTCAAGAATACTGGCACAAGTGTTTTGAGAATTTCTGGAAATTTTTCGTGCTCTCGGTCGGTGTTCTCAAAGACACAATAAAATAGGTCTGGAAAATGGGTTCAATCGTCCCTTAATTCAAATTTTTCCCTAACATTTAATCTATCATTTTAATCAAATTTTGATCTAAAATTTAAAAAAACATTTTTTTCCTTAGCATATGATATACTTATCCAAGGATTAGAAAAATTTAAAAAAAATTTCTAAATTCCAAAATGAAAATATTACTGGATGCTACAACAATGTATACAAATGTATAATAAACACTAAAATGAATGCACAGAACTCTTGCAGTCATTTTCAAAGTTTATTTAAAATGAAGATGATTTCAAGGCGGGAAATGGCTTTTAATTTTTAACTGCAGCTCAGTTAACGAAATTTTTCAAAAAATTCACAATTCATGTTTTAAGGGAAACGTTTGAAATTTTTCAAGCCTGTTCCATAGAATAAAAAAATATTTTTGTTATATTTTTAAAAATTTTTGTGTTTAATTTGGGAAAAAATATAGTATAAATTACCTTCTTATTTATCACATTTTTTCAGTTAAATAAAATAGTTTTAAGTTGCCGAGAAAATAAAATTAAAAAATACGTTTTACACTGTAGACGGGTGTGGGTGGTGGGACGGGCGCTAAGAAACCTTTCAAAAATATTATTTTTTGTTAGAATTACAATGTAACCTTTCATTTGTCATTAGATTAAGGGAGTTTTTTTAGCATCTTATCCGGGGGTACCCTTTACACTATATTAATTCTCAAACACTTAATACAACAATAACAAAAAATTAATAATTATTCATTCAAATGTTTATATTGAAATTCCCTTCTTTGGCATTGACAGACAGGGAGAGTTCGGTGCGGTGTTGCTAAACGCGCAAGATCTGGCCTAAATTGTTCAAATATTTCATCCGCGACTAAAAGTGACGTCACTGGCACTTGCGACGTTACACGCGCCGCCGAGGCACTGCCCCAGCCAGGACGTGCCCTAAGCTCCCGACCGGTCACCCGGCATGTGTGGCAGTGTAATGCAGGTTGGTGTGTAAGTAAGGGGCAAGAATAGGACTACGAAGAAGGAAATAACGGGTGCGACCCGAAGAATTCGCCGTAATGATCGAAGAAACCTTGGCAAACTACCGATCAGTACTTCGGGTCGCTAAAGTTCTCCTCCAGACAGTGAGTGATTTCGATCCAACTATCTAGAGAGTATCGAAATCATGCCACCGTCGGAACTCGAACCTAGGACCTCCCGATCAGAGACCCTGCAGTGACATGAATTGATGCCCCTGAGTCACCGCTCGCTGTGTGGTCTTCATATGTTTCTGGCCTCACCAACTTCTAGTTGAGAAACAAAGAAGAAAATTAAATTACAATTCAACAAAAATGAGGTGCGTCAAGCTGGAACAGCCAAGTCAGCACACCACAACAACGTGATTCTGCTCGTTGGTTCTCTCTATTTTTGAGTTTTAATATCTGGCTTGGTTCGATAACTCTGATGCAGTATTAACAATATTTATATAATACAAGGCAACGTTTATATATTTATTTTGGTGTAATAAATTACTATGGATTGTGTATTTAATTATTTAATCGATTTTAGTTATTTGTGCCCGTTGGTAGTGTCGAATTTTCTATTCGAACTTCGTACGTGGTTGCATAAAAATGAAGTTTTAAAATTATTTATTTCGTAAATGTCAAGAGCAATTAATGTGTGTATAGAGTAATAAATACCTATTAACTATGTTCTTGGTTATATTTGATTGTGCTAATTGGTTCTCTCTATTTTTGAATTTGAGTATCTGGCGTGGTCGAATCTCAGTTTTTAACAATATTTTTATACTACACAGTTACCATTAAAATTTATCTTAGGTGTATTAAATTAATATGGAATGTGTATTTGTTATTTTTATTAGGTTTTAATTTTTTGTACTCATTGGTATTCTCCAATTGTGTATTCGAACGTTGTTGCATAACTACGAATGTTTTTGAAATAGTTTATTTCATAAATGACAGGAGTAATTAATTCGTGTATAAAATAAAAAAATGTATCAAATATTTTTAAAACTATGTTCTTGATTTTATTTCATTGTGCTCGTTTGTTTCTGTGAATTTTTCGAATTTTAATATCTCGCTTGTTTCAACAACTCTGAAGTAGTTTTAATCACATTTATATAACACATTACTAACTTATTTCAGCAACATTTATTAATTTATCGTTGCTGTAATAAATTAGTATTGAATGTGTATTATTTTATTTAATAGATTTTAGTTATTATTGCACGTTGATACTCTCGCTTTTCCTATTCGAAAGTCGCACGTGGTTGCATAACCATGAAGTTTTTAAAATTATTTATTTCATAAATGGCAGGAGCAATTAATTCGTGTATAAAATAAAAAAAATAGTATCACATATCTATAAACTATGTTCTTGGTTTTATTTGATTGTGCTCGTTGGTTCTCTCTATATTCAATAATTTTCGGTGTTGCTTCATGCCTGCTTACATTGATATTAATGATTTTCGGCCGAAAATACATGATAATTGTAATTTGTGGCAATTAATTGGTAATTCATTAGAAATAAATGATTTGAAGGTTTCCGTTGAGCTACGACTTATGCGTGTGCTGGTGTCGCGTCAAGCTGGCATACACCCGGTTACTCCACAAAAATATGCGACAATTAATTCCAAAAAAAGCAAATAATTGGCAATTAATTAGCAATAAATGATTTGACAAGCTTCGTTGTGGTGTGCTGAATTGACTGTTCCAGCTTGACGCACCTACAAAAATGTGACATTTGAATGCCTTTCAAAAAATCCTCTGATATTTTGTTCACCGAATAGTCAAAAACTGCTTCTTTCACCTCAGTGTCATAAAAAGAATTATCTTCATCGAAGTTTTTTCAGTTTGGGAAGAGGTAGTAGTCGCTGGTTGGCAAATAAGGAGTGTAGAGTGGATGGTCCTACTCCTAGAAGCCGTAGTCTTCTAGGAGTAGCCGCAATCAGAACCGAGTAAATACGAGTATATATTTTTAGGAGAAGAAGCCATCTACCAGATTTCATGTACCACATTCCACTAAAGCATTTCTCTTCACATACGTTGGCAAACTTATCGTTATGACAAAAAGAAATAAGAATATCTACTGCTTGGAAGGTTTCCCCATTGTTGTGTGCTCCCTTTATGTTTCCGGAGACTTACGAAAGCACTTCCGTAGTTGTTCGTTGGCAAATGCGGAAAATGACTACAAGAACATATATCTAGTTATATCAGATGGTTGGCTCACTGTGAATTAAAGTGAGATCAAAGGAACATGTCCAGTCGAAAAAACAGAAAACGTTAAAAAAGCAGTTTCACATTCCAGTCAAACTTGAATGTTAAAAAATAAGCTCCTATACCATTCACTTCCACATAGTCAATGACCTCCGGGAATAATTATTTGAACTACCTTGACGATTAGCTTTGCGTCTTTTAAGAACAGATAATTATAGCAAGTATCTCCTGCAACCCATAATCCTAGAATAAAGTTATTCAAGAAGTAAAAAGTTGGTAACGACACGTTCTTTGCTCGCGGACAGAAGAAATCACATTTACTTCAATAACTGAAACAGAAAAAAAACTATTAAGGGCACTCTCGATGTATATTAAATTGTTTTGTTTCTGCGAATGGTTAACGTACTTAATAAGTTCATGTCAATTAATTTCCAAATTCGAACTTCACAAATTTATTGTTAAAGCATGCTTATAACAATCTTTGCATGTATTATCTTATCATTATATTATTATTGCTGTTGTTATTGTTGTAATTGTTGTTATTGTTATTATTGTTATTATTGTTATTATTGTTATTATTATTGTTATTATTGTTATTATTATTGTTATTATTGTTATTATTGTTATTATTGTTATTATTGTTATTATTGTTATTATTGTTATTATTGTTTTATTGTTGTTATTTCGTTATTGTTGTTATTGTTGTTACTGTGTTACTGTTGTTACTGTTGTTACTGTTATTATTGTTGTTATTGTCTTTATTGTTGTTGTTGTTGTTGTATTGTCGTTATTGTCTTTATTGTTGTTATTGTTATTCTTGTTATTGTAGTTTTATTAGCAGTAGTAGCAGTAGCTGCAATATCAATAGCAGCAGCAATAGCAATAACACGATAATACAGTGACGGTAACGGTAGCGGCGGCGGCGCCGGCAGTGCCGTAGCAGTAGTACTAGTAGTAGCAGTAGTACTAGTAGCAACGATAGTACGTGCACTGGTAGCAGTAAGTAGTAGTGGCAGGTGGTAGTAGCGGTGTGGCGGTAGTAGTGGTAGCAGTCAGCAGTAGCAGTGCAGGCAGTAGCAGGCAGCAGTAGTGCAGCTAGAGCGGCAGCAGCAGCAGCGGCAGCGGAAGCGGCGGCGGCGGCGGCAGCGGCAGCGGCAGCGGCAGCGGCAGCGGCAGCGGCAGCGGCAGCGGCAGCGGCAGCGGCAGCGGCAGCGGCAGCGGCAGCGGCAGCGGCAGCGGCAGCGGCAGCGGCAGCGGCAGCGGCAGCGGCAGCGGCAGCGGCAGCGGCAGCGGCAGCGGCAGCGGCAGCGGCAGCGGCAGCGGCAGCGGCAGCGGCAGCGGCAGCGGCAGCGGCAGCGGAGCGGCAGCGGCAGCGGCAGCGGCAGCGGCAGCGGCAGCGGCAGCGGCAGCGGCAGCAGCGGCAGCGGCAGCGGCAGCGGCAGCGGCAGCGGCAGCAGCAGCGGCAGCGGCAGCGCAGCGGCAGCGGCAGCGGCAGCGGCAGCGGCAGCAGCAGCGGCGGCAGCGGCGGCGGCAGCGGCGGCGGCAGCGGGGCGGCAGCGGCGGCGGCAGCGCGGCGGCAGCGCGGCAGCGGGGGCAGCAGGCGGCAGCGGCAGCAGCAGCAGCGCAGCGGCAGCAGCAGCAGAGCAGCAGCAGCGAGCGGGGGCAGCAGCAGCAGCAGCAGCAGAGCAGGGAGCGTGCGCGCAGCGCGCGGCGCGTGCAGCGGCACGAGGCGCGCAGACAGCGGCAACAGCGGCGCGCGACTCACCACTACTCACCACCACCACTCTGCCCAACCACCCTACCACCACTCACCACCTACCACCACCACACACACATCCACCACCACCACCACCACCACTACCACCACCACCACCACACCGCTGCACGCCGCACCCCACTGCACCAGCGCCACGCTCACTGCCACCGCCACCGTTGCTCCGCCGCCGCTGCTGCCGCGCTGCCGCCACCGCTGTGCCGCCACCGCTGCGCCGCCACTGCTTCGCTGCCGCCACTGCCCCGCAGCGCCGCCCGCCGCTGCCGCCGCTGCCGCCGCTGCCGCTGCCGCCGCGCGCCGCTGCTGCCGGGTGCCGCCGCTGCTGCCGCCGCGCACTGCTGCGCCGTACTACTGCTGCTCTACTGCGCCGCTGCGGCGGCGGCGGCGGCGGGGCGGGGCGCGGGGCGGCAGCAGCGGGGGCGGCACGGGGCGGCAGCGGCTTCTTAAGCATTCTTCAGAGCGGGTCCGTTTTCTAAGCCGGTAGTTCAGCGTTTTGTCTCTTCATTTTGATGTTCGTTTATCAGTCTTTCTGTAGTCACGTCACGTTTCTGTCGTGTTCTCTTCACGTTTCGTCTGTGTAAACACTTCTCTGGCGAATACTGCTACAGCTATCCTGTGCTAGCTTCTTCTGGCTACCACTAGATTCTTCAACATTTTGTTTACAATGTTTTCAGACGTAGTTTCGCCAATTTTGGTCTCCAGTTCCGGTCACTGTGGCCGCCTCCTTTGGCACTTGAAGAAAGTGTGGTGCGCGTCGTCGTCGCTTTCCCGCAGTATATGCAGATAGTGCTTCCTTTTTGTCCTATTTTTTTATGAATGAAACGGTAAAAGCTGTTACCTAACAGAAATTGTGTGAGGTAGTAATCGACCTCACCGTGCTTCCTTTTCAGCCGTCGTTCGATGTTGGGGATGAGTCAGGCTGTTCATCTCCCTCGTCTACCGTTCTTCCATCTCTCTTGCCACGTTGTGAATGCCTTGACCCTTTCTTCCTTCTTTTTCTTTTTCTTCTTCTCCCTGTCTTCGACCATGTTTCTTTTCCGCAAGCATTTCCTCTCGTGGGCAAGAAGGTCAATGAGGATTTTTCCAGCAATTACGAATATTGCTGCGTCTGAGACGGTGCGGTAGGCACTTGCCATTCGCAGGGTTGCTCTTTTCTAGACCGCTAACATTCTTCTCTTGTATTTCTCGTGCCTTAGAGAGGTCGCCCAGATCTCTATACCATATAAGAGGATTAACTGCGGGACTGTTATTAGCAGTTTCCTCTTTCCAGCACTGGGGCTCGGACATTTGTCATTAGTCTGCTCGGGGTTGTTGTCATTCTGGCAGCTTTGTCAGTTGCTCTCTTAATTTTCTCCCAAATGGAGAGCTTGTTATCAAGCATGAATCCTAGATTATTTACCGCTTTTGTCGCCTGAATGGTTTCGCCTAGTATAACCATCTCTGCCTTGTAATTGATACGTTTCTTCAATAGTATCACTAACTCTGTTTTTTGTACAGCTAGCTTTAGGGCGTGTGCATTCATCTACCGGCACCCGTTTTTGGCACCCGCCTCATTGTCTGGTTCAGGCAGATTTGTAGGCCTTCAAGGAATCGCGTTGTCAGTACGGTCTCCAGGTCGTTCGCATATCCAACCAGGAACGTGTCGTCAGGCATTTATAATTGGAGCACTCCGTCATAAGTGATGGTCCAGAGATCTGGTCCAAGTATTGACCCCTGAGCCTCTCCCGTTGTCATTTCCTTGGTTTTCTGCCCTTTCTCCGTACCATAGATTACCACCCTCTCGTTGAGGTAGTCATCGATGACACGAAGTTAATAATTGAGCACTCTAAATTGTTTGAATGCGCTCATCATATCCGTCCAGTTTGCCGAGTTGAATGGTTCTGGTCGTCGAGAGTCCCCATCATGCATATTGGCCGTGAGCGGTGGTTGCCCGTCTCCGCCCGACCAACCGTGTCAATAATTTCTTGTACAGCGTCTGTTGTGCTCCTCCCTTTCCTGAAGCCGAATTGCCGTGCTGAGAGTCCCCCTGCTTCCTCAATGGCTTGTTGGATGCGGGGTTTGAGCATCTTCTCGAATAATTTGCCCGTTGTATCCAGCATGCAGAGCATGCAGAAACTTTTCCCCACGGGTCGTCTTCCATCTCCTATGTCAGCTCATCCCACTTCTTCTTGATTTGCGCTGTGACCCACTTGAGGTGTTTTTGGCCTCTTTATACTCTGCTGTTTTTGCCTCGTATCTCTCGAGTCTCTTCTGGCTCTGAGCGCTTTGCGTCTGAGTCGTTGGCATTCTTTTCTGAGACCCGCGATCTCTTCATTCCACCAGTATAATGCGTGTCTGTTTGAGATGCTTTTCTTGCAGGGCATTGAGGCATCGCATGTTCTTGTAATGGCGGTGATTTCAACTACCTTCTCAGCGTGGCTTACCTCGTTGGTTGCACTTGTTTTGCGCTGCTATACCATCATCAATCGGGGATATGAGCTTCCTCTTGTCCATTTTTGCGGGGTTCAAGCACAGGGTTGTGTGCTTCCTGGGCCCCATTTCCCTCTTCATTACCCTGAAGGTGATATACTAATGGTCGCTTGCTGTATATTCACCCGAAACTTGCCAATCGGTGATGAGGGTCGCTAGGTTTTCGCTCGTTAAGCTGATCTCGGGAACAGTTCCTCTGCAACCTGCTCGTTCGAACATGGGTGTATCGCCATTGTTGACAACGACAAGGCTCGGCCTTGCCGCCATGTCTAGGATGTGTCTACCTCGAGTATCTGTAAATGGCATTCTCCATTCCAGAGCTTTCCCGTTAAAGTCACCTACAACCAATGTTTCGCCACTCATGTTGTTTACGGTGTCTTCGAGTTTTTCCAGCTTTTGCTTGAATTGGTCTATTCTTTCGTTTGGAGTGAAGTAGCTGCTTACTTAATTGACATTTCTGCTCTTCACTAAAACAAAACCGTCGCCCTTCTCCTGTTCCCCGATTGCTATTTTACCCGAATCGGGTATCCATATGGCCGCAATGCCAATATTGTCCGCCACCCACACCCCATTGTGTGTATTGCAGTGTTGCTCCCTGATCATTACAATGTCAGGCCGCTTCTCCCCCTTCAGTTGGAAGAGAAGGTCTATCGCCGTCTTGCTTCGGTTTACATTGCATTGTAGGACCTGAACCATTGTTGGGTCTTGGCGTCCTCTTTGGCTTTCTGCAGGGCTTGTCGAAAGACTGCACAGGCACTTGTTACCGGGTGATGACATTGTACTTCTCTGTTGTTATCTCCGGTGCTAGCGCAGAGGGTGCATCTCACCTCAGATGTGCAGAAGGCTGCCTTGTGGCCTTTCTCTCCACATTTGTAGCATTCCTCCTTTCTGACAGGTTCATTGGAATTTCTGGGAATGTGGCCGTACCCGTTGCATCTGTGGCATCGAATGACATGCCCCCACCGTCGGATTCTACAATTTGCGATTCATCCTAACTGGATCGTCGCTTTCATCAAGAGTGTTCTCGCGTCGCATTCAGCTGGTTCGATGACTGCAATGTTTTGCATCCTGCTGCTTGCTCTTGACACCGATATTTTTAATTCTCATCTCGGGGCTTTCACAACTTTCCTGATGCCTACATCAATATCCGCGATTGAGGTGACGCAGTCAAGGTCTCTTATTTTGAGGTCGACCGGGGTATCCCATGTCTCACCGCTCCAGTCTCACGAAAGATTGACATCAGGGTGTTCGTAAAAGCCTTGCCGCCTTCCGAGTTGCCCGCCAGTTCTAAGACTACATTCCCGATCGGGCCTGTCGGATTTACTTATCCTCTTTATGCGAGTCCTCGGGACAGCACTTGGGCGTAGCTGACGCCTTCGGCAGGTCTGATGACAACTATATCAGCTGGATTTACCCCTACGTTTCTGCCACGCTTTCTCGTCTTACGTTCTCCCTTAGGTGCAGCTGCTACAGGGACATTGCTACTTTGATTTCCCTTCTTACTATTCTTCTTTTTACTTTGGACAGACTCCCACTTTTCCTGCTCATGGCCTCCGGCGGCTCCGCGTGTGGATGTTCCGATTTTGTCACCTTACGGAGGTATAAGGGTCGGCTTGTTTTCAAACGGTTTTCGGTCGTTTCCGTCGTCACAGTTCAGAATTATTACTGGCGAGATGCTTTCTGCCAGGCCCGCTCGGGGTTTCTTTTTCTCCATTGCGTCTTCGATGAGATCTTTAATTTCTACAATAACTTTCTTAATTCTTGTGCAGGAATTTTTGATCATGGCAAATTTCTACTACTTTAAAATGTTTAGAATGGCAGAATGATTATCCACATTTCCATTATATAACATCGGGTTTCATTCTACCAATTCTCATGCCGCCGTACTATAGGTTACATTCATTTCACAGTAAAAAATCGAATTTTAAAATTCGAATAAATTCGAATTACTCGCCGAAGAAACAATCAACTTCAAAAGGAGATTATACTCACATTCATAACAAAGTAGTAAGCGATTTCTTCTTTCAATACTCGTTCAGTCACTTTTGAAATGACGTTCAGATCAGTGTTTGAAATTGAATTTCCCGCCGGAGGAGGAGGCGGCAGGAGAACCAGCTGCAACGGCAGGAGGAGCAGCGGCAGTGGCAGGAGGAGAAGCGGAGCGGCAGGAGGAGCAGCGGCAGCGGCAGGAGGAGCAGCGGCAGGTGGAGGAGCGGCGCGGCAGTGACAGGAGGAGCAATGGCATCGGAGCGGCAGGAAGAGCAGTGGCAGCAGCAGGTGAGTCCGCTTCGGCTGGGAGGTGCAGCGCCAGAGGCAGGAAGAGCATTGGCAGCCGCGGAGGAGAAGCGGCAGGTTGAGCAGCGGCAGCGGCAGTGGCAGGAGGGGCAGCGGCAGCGGCATGGAGGAGCAGCGGCAGCGTGCAGGAGGCGCAGCGGCAGTGACAGGAGGAGCAATGGCTTCGGAGCGGCAGGAAGAGCAGTGGCAGCAGCAGGAGGGTCAGCGTCGGCTGCGGAGGTGCAGCGCCAGCGGCATGAAGAGCATTGGCAGCCGCAGGAGAAGCGGCAGGTTGAGCAGCGGCAGCGGCAGTGGCAGAAGAACAGCGGCAGCTGATGGAGGAGCAGCGGCAGGTGGAGGAGCGCAGCGGCAGTGACAGGAGGAGCAATGGCATCGGAGCGGCAGGAAGAGCAGTGGCAGCAGCAGGAGAGTCAGCGTCGGCTGCGGAGGTGTAGCGCCAGCGGCTGGAAGGCATTGGCAGCCGCAGGGAGCAGCGGCAGCGGCAGTGGCAGGAGGAGCAGCGGCAGCGGCAGGAGGAGCAGCGGCAGCGGCAGGAGGAGCAGCGGCAGTGGCAGGAGGAGCAATGGCTTCGGGCGGCAGGAAGAGCAGTGGCGCAGCAGGAGGGTCAGCGTCGGCTGCGGAGGTGCAGCGCCAGCGGCATGAAAAGATGGCAGCCGCAGGAGGAGAAGCGGCAGGTTGAGCAGCGGCAGCGGCAGTGGCAGAAGCAGCGGCAGCTGATGGAGGAGCAGCGGCAGGTGGAGCAGCGGCAGCGGCGGTGACAGGAGAGCAATGGCATCGGAGCGGCAGGAAGGCAGTGGCAGCAGCAGGAGAGTCAGCGTCGGCTGCGGAGGTGCAGCGCCAGCGGCAGGAAGAACATTGGCAGCCGCAGGAGGAGCAGCGGCAGGTTGAGCAGCGGCAGCGGCAGTGGCAGGAGGAGCAGCGGAAGCTGATGGAGGAGCAGCGGCAGGTTGAGGAGCGGCAGCGGCAGTGACAGGAGGAGCAATGGCATCGGAGCGGCAGGAAGAGCAGTGCGCAGCAGGTGAGTCCGCTTCGGCTGCGGGAGGTGCAGCGCCAGCGGCAGGAAGAGCATTGGCAGCCGCAGGAGGAGAAGCGGCAGGTTGAGCAGCGGCAGCGGCAGTGGCAGGAGGAGCAGAGGCGCTGATGGAGGAGCAGCGGCAGGTGGAGGGCGGCAGCGGCAGTGACAGGAGGAGCAATGGCATCGGAGCGGCAGGAAGAGCAGTGGCAGCAGCAGGAGAGTCAGCGTCGGCTGCGGGAGGTGCAGCGCCAGCGGCAGGAAGAGCATTGGCAGCCGCAGGAGCAGCGGCAGGTTGAGCAGCAGCAGCGGCAGTGGCAGGAGGAGCAGCGGCAGCTGAGGAGGAGCAGCGGCAACGGTTCAGGAGCGGCAGCGGCAGTGACAGGAGGAGCAATGGCATCGGAGCGGCAGGAAGAGCAGTGGCAGCAGCAGGAGGGTCAGCGTCGGCTGCGGAGGTGCAGCGCCAGCGGCAGGAAGAGCATTAGCAGCCGCAGGGAGAAGCGGCAGGTTGAGCAGCGGCAGCGGCAGTGGCAGGAGGAGCAGCGGCAGCTGATGGAGGAGCAGAGGCAGGTTGAGGAGCGGCAGCGGCAGTGACAGGAGGAGCAATGGCATCGGAGCGGCAGGAAGAGCAGTGGCAGCAGCAGGAGGGTCAGCTTCGGCTGCGGGAGGTGCAGCGCCAGCGGCAGGAAGAGCATTGGCAGCCGCAGGAGGAGAAGCGGCAGCGTGGAGCAGCGAGCAGCGGCAGTGGCAGGAGGAGCAGCGACAGCGGCATGGAGGAGCAGCGGCAGGTGGAGGAGCGGCGGCGGCAGTGACAGGAGGAGCAATGGCATCGGAGCGGCAGGAAGAGCAGTGGCAGCAGCAGGAGAGTCAGCGTCGGCTGCGGAGGTGCAGCGCCAGCGGCAGGAAGAGCATTGGCAGCCGCAGAGGATCAGCGGCAGGTTGAGCAGCGGCAGCGGCAGTGGCAGGAGGAGCAGCGGCAGCTGCATGGAGGAGCAGCGGCAGGTTGAGGAGCGGCAGCGGCAGTGACAGGAGGAGCAATGGCATCGGAGCGGCAGGAAGAGCAGTGGCAGCAGCGGAGGGTCAGCGTCGGCTGCGGAGGTGCAGCGCCAGCGGCAGGAAGAGCATTGGCAGCCGCGGAGGAGCAGCGGCAGCGGCAGCGGCAGGAGGAGCAGCGGCAGCGGATGGAGGAGCAGCGGCAGGTGAGAGCGGCAGCGGCAGTGACAGGAGGAGCAATGGCATCGGGCGGCAGGAAGAGCAGTGGCAGCACCAGGAGAGTCAGCGTCGGCTGCGGAGGTGCAGCGCCAGCGGCAGGAAGAGCATTGGCAGCCGCAGGGAGAAGCGGCAGGTTGAGCAGCGGCAGCGGCAGTGGCAGGAGGAGCAGAAGCAGCTGATGGAGGAGCAGCGGCAGGTGGAGGAGCGGCAGCGGCAGTGACAGGAGGAGCAATGGCATCGGAGCGGCAGGAAGAGCAGTGGCAGCAGCGGAGAGTCAGCGTCGGCTGCGGGAGGTGCAGCGCCAGCGGCAGGAAGAGCATTGGCAGCCGCGGAGGAGCAGCGGCAGGTTGAGCAGCGGCAGCGGCAGTGGCAGGAGGAGCAGCGGCAGCTGATGGAGAAGCAGAGGCAGGTTGAGGAGCGGCAGCGGCAGTGACAGGAGGAGCAATGGCATCGGAGCGGCAGGAAGAGCAGTGGCAGCAGCAGGAGAGTCAGCTTCGGCTGCGGAGGTGCAACGCCAGCGGCAGGAAGAGTTGGCAGCCGCAGGGAGAAGCGGCAGGTTGAGCAGCGGCAGCGGCAGTGGCAGGAAGAGCAGCGGCAGCGGATGGAGGAGCAGCGGCAGGTTGAGGCGGCAGCGGCAGTGACAGGAGGAGCAATGGCTTCGGAGCGGCAGGAAGAGCAGTGGCAGCAGCAGGAGAGTCAGCTTCGGCTGCGGAGGTGCACGCCAGCGGCAGGAAGAGCATTGGCAGCCGCAGGAGGAGCAGCGGCAGGTTGAGCAGCGGCAGCGGCAGTGGTAGGAGGAGCAGCGGCAGCTGATGGAGGAGCAGCGGCAGGTGGAGGAGCAGCGCAGGCAGTGACAGGAGGAGCAATGGCTTCGGAGCGGCAGGAAGAGCAGTGGCAGCAGCAGGAGGGTCAGCGTCGGCTGCGGAGGTGCACGCCAGCGGCAGGAAGAGCATTGGCAGCCGCAGGAGGAGAAGCGGCAGGTTGAGCAGCGGCAGCGGCAGTGGCAGGAGGAGCAGCGGCAGCGGCAGGAGGAGCAGCGGCAGGGCAGGAGGGCAGCGGCAGTGGCAGGAGGAGCAATGGCATCGGAGCGGCAGGAAGAGCAGTGGCAGCAGCAGGAGGTCAGCGTCGGCTGCGGGAGGTGCAGCGCCAGCGGCAGGAAGAGCATTGGCAGCCGCAGGAGGAGAAGCGGCAGGTTGAGCAGCGGCAGCGGCAGTGGTAGGAGGAGCAGCGGCAGCTGATGGAGGAGCAGCGGCAGGTTGAGGGCGGCAGCGGCAGTGACAGGAGGAGCAATGGCATCGGAGCGGCAGGAAGAGCAGTGGCAGCAGCAGGAGAGTCAGCGTCGGCTGCGGGGTGCAGCGCCAGCGGCAGGAAGAGCATTGGCAGCCGCAGGAGGAGCAGCGCAGGTTGAGCAGCGGCAGCGCAGTGGCAGGAGGAGCAGTGGCGCTGATGGAGGAGCAGCGGCAGGTGGAGGAGCGGCAGCGGCAGTGACAGGAGGAGCAATGGCATCGGAGCGGCCGGAAGAGCAGTGGCAGCAGCAGGAGAGTCAGCTTCGGCTGCGGGAGGTGCAGCGCCAGCGGCAGGAAGAGCACTGGCAGCCGCAGGGAGAAGCGGCAGGTTGAGCAGCGGCAGCGGCAGTGGTAGGAGGAGCAGCGGCAGCTGATGGAGGAGCAGCGGCAGGTTGAGGAACGGCAGCGGCAGTGACAGGAGGAACAATGGCATCGGAGCGGCAGGAAGAGCAGTGGCAGCACGGAGGGTCAGCGTCGGCTGCGGAGGTGCAGCGCCAGCGGCAGGAAGAGCATTGGCAGCCGCAGAGGAGAAGCGGCAGGTTGAGCAGCGGCAGCGGCAGTGGCAGGAGAGCAGCGGCAGCTGATGGAGGAGCAGCGGCAGGTTGAGGAGCGGCAGCGGCAGTGACAGGAGGAGCAATGGCTTCGGAGCGGCAGGAAGAGCAGTGGCAGCAGCGGAGAGTCAGCTTCGGCTGCGGAGGTGCAGCGCCAGCGGCAGGAAGAGCTGGCAGCCGCAGGAGGAGAAGCGGCAGGTTGAGCAGCGGCAGCGGCAGTGGTAGGAGGAGCAGCGGCAGCTGATGGAGAGCAGCGGCAGGTTGAGGAGCGCAGCGGCAGTGACAGGAGGAGCAATGGCATCGGAGCGGCAGGAAGAGCAGTGGCAGCAGCAGGAGAGTCAGCGTCGGCTGCGGAGTGCAGCGCCAGCGGCAGGAAGAGCATTGGCAGCCGCAGGGGAGCAGCGGCAGGTTGAGCAGCGGCAGCGGCAGTGGCAGGAGGAGCAGCGGCAGCTGATGGAGGAGCAGCGGCAGGTTGAGGAGCGGCAGCGGCAGTGACAGGAGGAGCAATGGCATCGGAGCGGCAGGAAGAGCAGTGGCAGCAGCAGGAGGGTCAGCGTCGGCTGCGGAGGTGCAGCGCCAGCGGCAGGAAGAGCATTGGCAGCCGCAGAGGAGAAGCGGCAGGTTGAGCAGCGGCAGCGGCAGTGGCAGGAGGAGCAGCGGCAGCTGATGGAGAGCAGCGGCAGGTGGAGCAGCGGCAGCGGCAGTGACAGGAGGAGCAATGGCATCGGAGCGGCAGGAAGAGCAGTGGCAGCAGCAGGAGAGTCAGCGTCGGCTGCGGGAGGTGCAGCGCCAGCGGCAGGAAGAGCATTGGCAGCCGCAGGGGAGAAGCGGCAGGTTGAGCAGCGGCAGCGGCAGTGGCAGGAGGAGCAGCGGCAGCTGATGGAGGAGCAGCGGCAGGTTGAGGGCGGCAGCGGCAGTGACAGGAGGAGCAATGGCATCGGAGCGGCAGGAAGAGCAGTGGCAGCAGCGGAGGGTCAGCGTCGGCTGCGGGAGGTGCAGCGCCAGCGGCAGGAAGAGCATTGGCAGCCGCAGGAGAAGCGGCAGGTTGAGCAGCGGCAGCGGCAGTGGCAGGAGGGCAGGAGGAGCAGCGGCAGCTGATGGAGGAGCAGCGGCAGGTGGAGGAGCGGCAGCGGCATCTTCCCTTGGCATCTTGAAGTCTCATGACGTCAACTAGTACAACCTAAGAAATGACCAAATGAGTATAAAAATTAATGCGATACGTGGAGAATGAAAATAAGCGGAACTAGTGTACCCGTGTCACATGGTAAACCCCACCCCGTTCTTTACTTTTCTATTTTCATATCGACCGTCTTATATCTTTTTCTTTAATGCCTTCCTATCGTCCGTCACTTGTTCTATACGTCTCCTTGTAATTGATTACAAGAAATACACCCTTGTCAATACAACTATTGTAATTTAACCTTATGACCGAGGAGAGAGGTACAGCCGTTAAATTCAGTCGCGAAAAATATGATATAATTGGTTTAATTTTACGTACAATAGCATATTCTATAGTCTCTGAACAGTTGAGGTAGAATTGAATGTAGCAAAAACATAATAAAATGTTCAAGAAGACCTCATTCTGTAGATAAGGAACGCTTCTTTTAGGCTTGTTTGCCTAAAAAGTTTAGTTTTTGAGGCCCTAAAACGCTTCATTTAGGAGTTATTTAACGATATAGATTAAAAATGAACCCAGTGTCGCGGGTTGCATATGAAATGAATGTTTAGATGCGTTTTTTAAAACAAATATTACATATTTTTAAAGTCAAAGTGCAATTCATTACGTCTCGGTGAAATTCTATATCTTTAGAGATGTCATTTATGTAGATTGGTTGTGTATGAGTGCCGCAATGGTAATGTATACTACTGAAATAATACAGGAGACGATAAAACAATCAAATATTGGCATTTTTCGTAGCAAAATCGAAACTGTTCCATTGTTTTTCATTTTTTCGGCTTAGTAGCTATCTAACGGAACTATCATGTGGACACCTATCATGTAACACATATCATGTGGACGGAGACTGCACAGATTGCTTTAAATTCCTGCGCTCTTTGGAAATTAATAATTAACGAATGTGGTATCTTTTTGGATTCCTGAAATCAGAAATCATAGGATAATGTACTTGAATAAAGGTCACTTACATGGCAAGGAAAGAATATTAAATATGTCGTAACAATTATGACTAGAAAGAGCTAAGGAAAAGTGAATCCTAGGAAGTTTTTAGAAAGAAGAAAGAAATCTAAGGTATTTGTGTTGCTGTACTTGAAGGAAAGTGGCTAACAACTTCATGTGCACACCTGTTAGTGATTTGGTCTAATTTTAGTAATTTTTAAATAATACACAATAATTAATCTTATTTAAAAATTGTAGTGTTAAAAACGAATTAAGTAATTTCCTCAGAGAATACCTCAAACACGAATACCTTTTTTCCTCATTTCAAACTCTAGACGTTTGACGAAAGGTACCAGAAGTCCGTGTCCGCCGCTGCCGGGGCGAATGTCCGGGGCCGGCAACCGCCCCGGGCGCTGCGCTGCCGCAGCATTGACGCACAGCGGCGACCACGCCCACTCCGCCGCCCTCTCGCCGACCCCTGCTGACCCGGCCTTCGTCCCGACGTCCGGCCGCCGTGCCACAGTAATTTTAGGCAGTGAAAGTGATGAGAAAATGCAGTCTCATTCTTCGGCTCACCAACTCCTCCCGATAATTAGGCGGCGGTTACTGAGGCGTGACTCCCTCCCACATTCCTTTCGTTTAACCTGTCGCCTAATGGCATTCGACGCTCATTTAAGAACCAACCAACGACGTGTAAAATCGGCGCCATACGTTCCAGGGAATGCAGAGGCTGTATGGGTGTAGGAGAATGTAGATGTAACAAGACGCTTACACCACCCATTGTGCTCTCGGAAGTCAGACTAGAAACGATAATGAAAGGATTTTTATTCGAAGCCAGGGCCCTTCCACAATAAAACCTCTAGTTTGCATGCTCAATCACTCCCTCCATTGCTTAGGGATGTATTATGCAGCATTATGACGGATCTACATTGCTAAATAATGTGCTTATCTCCTTTTTGGTATTTTTCTAATGGCAGTTCCCTTTCTGTGTTCGCTTATTGAGATCAATAATCGCGGAAGATCCTTTGTTCATTCAGCAATCAGAACGAAGGAAAAGAAGCAGGTAGCGTCTTTGAACTTTAAAATCTATGAATAAACAGACTGCAATTAAAACTACATTACGTTCTTGATTATGGTTAATAATGAACCGATAAGAATCATGAATAGGATCCATGACCGACTTTGCTATGAATTCTAATCGGAATTTTCATGAATGACTTGCCCTAAGATAAGAGCAAAACCCCTGAGATCACGTCCGCGTTCTCAAACTAATTCAGACTTATCTTCTTTTCGAAGAACTATGATAGACAATCAATACCCAGAGGTAAGACAAAGTGATGAATGACATATTATTTTAAGAACATTTTGGAATTTTGTTATACTACAAAGTCCTCTAGTTTTGTTTCTAGTTTTAATTGTTTCGAATGGACTTACGTAGTTTTGTGTTGGATGTTTTTGCGATATAGGGAGGCTTGTTGTCTTGCAGGGATTTGACTGTGTTAATGATTATGTTATATAAGTATGAGATTGCTTGTTCGATTTCCAGTGAGGTATTTAACATTTTAAATTGAGGTGTCTTATTAAGGATTATTTTTTAAACATTTTCTAGTTAATGCGTGTGTTTAATGTGTGGGTGGCGTTGTGAGGGGGGAAGTTTTTGGGTTGAAATGATGACAGGAAGATGATCTGAATCCAATTCAAATATGGCAGAACTATGAGATTTGACTTGTGTGTTGGTGATTAAATATCAGAATATCTGGAAATTTGTTTTGGTCGTGGGGGTTACGGGGAGGGATTAATTGCAATTTTGTCTGTTATTATATTAGAATTAAAACATTGCCTCCATTTGAGTTTATTCTGTCTGATCTATCATTATTATATCCATGTAATTCGAATGTTTCGTTAGATTTTAAATTGTTTCGGTAATGATGAATTTATGGTTTTGGCATCCAATTTAGTAGATTAACTTTGTTGTTAGTGTGTTGTAGAGTCATGATTGCTATTAAAGAATGATAACAATGAGGTTTATATGTTTCTGATAAGTTCTGGGAATGATTGAGTTCATTATGTTTACGATATGAGTTGTAATGGAATTTATTGGGGAATATATTAATGAATTATTATTATTATTATTATTATTATTATTATTATTATTACCGGAGTTTGCGTAGTTGGGTGCTGGTTGGTTTTGGTTCGGTTGGTAAGGTGGGTAGAGTTAGAAGTTGGTGTTGGGCGAAAGAAAGGTTAGGGATGCTGTTTGTGGATGGGAGGTATGAGAAACTGTGAGAAGGTAAGCGAGATGGTGTTATTGTTGAATCTGGTTCTGGGGTTGGGCGGTTGTGAATTTTTAGATGGGGGTTCTGCATGTTCGCGGTGAGAAGCGCTTTTTACTGAGCGTCGGTCTCCACTATGAGCTCCGTTAGGGGGAAGGGTTCATTTAGTTTTTTGTAGAAGGGGCATTCGTCAGGACGAATGTTTGCACGATGTATCTCGTTGCATTTCTTAGAAAAATGGGGTGAACATTTTATTTGGACAATTTAGCGAATAATGATATTTTGAGTAGTAGATGCAGGCTAAGGTATGGTAACAATTATTGCGGGTATGACCAGAGGCGGCATTCAGGGGGGGGGGAGGGAGGCAACTGACTCCCCAATGTTGGGATAAGCTTTTTAAAAACATTTTATTTCGCGGATCTTCAAATTTGTATCATAAACGATTTACTTTTTTCTGTATTTTGAGAAGACATTTAATAATAATTATTAAGAGAACAATAATTTTATTAAGCTGAGCTAACATTAATTAATTGATGAACTATAGTTCAGTACTATAAAACCCGCGTTCAGTGTTACTGTGAATATCCTATTTATAAATCATCTCCCAATTATATTGCTTTTAAACGTTATTTCTTGGAAATTTAATAACACTCGAATTAACATACATTATATTAAAAAATTATTCCCATCACAAATTTTCTAGCATTCTTAAATATTTCAAATGCTGAAAAAATAGGTGCTTCTCACAAAATAACGTTTCGTGGGTCCGCGGTGCGATAAAAATCATGTCCTTTTTCCAGCATTCCTGTAATGTATGAAAGCGTAGTCGGCAAAACATTTAGTCGTTGTCCATGTAGAAAAACGATTTTCTTTAACGGATCTTAAAAAAAAGAAGAAATTTGTCTACGCTGCGAAACGTACGGATTCAAAAAAGACACCAAATGACTAACTTTTCTTTGATCCGGCAGTTCTAGCGTGAAAATGCAGGTGTGAGAGACCAAAAACGCGTTTACAATTTTTGAAAAAGTGAGGAAGTGCAAATATACGAATAATTTTGTGTAAATCGGTTTATTACATTATATATTGCATGTTTTTCGATTATAATGTAAGGTATAAAGTAACTAATACATGATATTTGTTTTATGCCAAGAGTACACTGACAAAAAATCGAACCTATTATCTCAACTGAATATTTAAAGTATATTTAAAGTCAATGTGACTTAAAGGTGGGGTAATCGTAAAAATTGTTTTTATTTTTTTACTACAGCTAAGCAATCGAAACTAGTGCTACGGAATGGCACAGACTTTCTCATACTAGTTAGTTTTCTAATTTCTTTGGTCTGAGCGAGCTTTACAGTTTTGTCCTGTCGCCTTATCAGCTGCCAAATGTCCCCGCCCAAAGTTATTTTTTTCAAATTTTCTCAATTTTTGTGTTTCCTAATGGTAGAACAGAAATATTACTTTAAAAATATTTAAAAAACAGTAGTCTCGTCCTAGAAGGAAATTTTTGTTGAAAACTTTGGAACCGTTTTTCAGAAAATAGTTATTGCATTTATAACAATTTGTATTATTGCTTATGCAATAATACAAATCGCTGGAAATATGCATATTAAGTTCTCAGTGATATTTACAAAAATCCTTTTGTGCAATGTTTGAAAAAACAAAAGAATGTAGTAAAATGACATGAAATTGTATCTCGTCTTAAGCAGTGCGGAAGGACTGACGGACGTTTTTTAAAAAACAACACAGTTTTTAGGTAACAAAGGCTCACTATTCGTGAAATCTGACTACATTATGTGTTAGAGGGAGTAATGTATTTCATATTAGAACAGGATTTATACACTTTTTCTATATCAGGGCAACACAATACTAGTTTTGATAAGAGTGGTGATAGCAAAATATCTAATTAAAAAAACTCGCTTATTTACACATCATAAATATCAAAGGCACAGAAAATTCCATTGTTCTGTTTTATCTGACCTCACAGAAGAGCACATCCTGAAGAAAAGATACATCTGCCGCACAAGAATGACTCTCTTCGAAGGTTTTTTCCTTTTCTCTCCTATTTGCAGATGTGTCGCTCGATTTATGTCGAAGTGTACTCTGTTGCCAATACTGGCAAAATAGTTGTATTAACTGTTTCCAGACGTCTTACCCGGCATAAAAATTGAAGACGGTCTCAAGGCTGTGCTATGCAGTTGATATTAGCAACCCTTAATGTGCTAGACGGTATTATTAATTGTAACTAAAGGTAATTCGCGCAAGAACACGAACTATTTTTAATTGTGCTTTAAAACGTCGACCAATATTCTGTATTGATTCTTCGACTCATTACTTTCTCGTCTACGTACGCGTATACGGAGTAATATACGTAGTATAGAGAAAGTTATGTAATGCTGCGCGAAAAAACGACAGATTTTCGAAAAAAAAAAAATTATTGCCCCGCTGTGGTAACGAAAAAGTGCATAGCACCAGTTACTAAATTAAGTGAAAAAATCCTCTAACACGTGGGGTAACCAGAATCCCTGTTTTCTGGGTCCTTGATGCCAACTAACCAATTGAAAGCAAAACGTCCGTCCGTCTGTCTGTCTGCCCGTCTGTGTGTGAAAAAACCTAGCACCTAAATCATTCGTAGGAATTTTTTCCAAAATGAAGAAACACCTGTCGTTTCTGCGTGAGCTAAACCTCTGCGCTTTTTAAAAACATTCATTAATTTTTAGGGGGACTTTATATGAAGCCCTAGCAACATTTTCAAAATTTTCTCAAAAATAGCTCCAAATATTTTCTTTAAATTTCTAGTAAGAATAGAGTTAAATAAACTTATAAAGGTGCCATAGGTCTTATTTTCAGGATTAACTCTGAATTTTCCAGAATTGTAAAAAGTATGGTTTTTTCAGCAACTTCTTACAACTACAATATTGATGGTAGACACTTTTCCTTCAGATGAAATTTGTTGTTCATAAATAGTTATTTTATTATGGTTAAGTACATTTTTTGTAAATTTTAGTAGTTTTCGTGCAATAGTGCGTGCTATATTTGCAATTATAAAAAATTACAAAAACAAGATTTTCTCCACTAAACGAATCCAAATTTTTTCTTTACATTTTTGGTAGGGTTAGTTCCAAACAAAGCATATACGATGACATACGCCATATATCTCGTTTCTTTTGTTTCTTTTTAAAAAATTACAAAAATTATTATTTTTAAATGTCAACGTTGGTAATATTTACACTAGAGGCGATTATTTTACGTTATTGTATGTACGTATGTATGTATGTATATTACGTACATGAGCTTTAAATAATGTCAAATAAAAATTTCGAAAAACTAATATTTTTTAATTAACTGTTTTTTCTTAAAATTTTTCCAATAAACACAACTAATTGCATTGTTTAATTAAATTTTTTTTTTTCTAAATTTACACGAATATAACTTTTATAGAAATATCTCTCACCCCTTAATATGTTTTTGTATACATTTTTTGTATATATGCTTAAAATAACTTCAAATAACGTTTTTCGAAATTCAATATATTCTTGCAAAAATGAGCTTCAAATTTCACATTTATAGTAATGTTTAATAGCCCATTTCACATTAATTTCACATTTATATAATTTTTCTTAAAAATGTCTACATATTTGTCAATGAAAATTTCTATTTAAGACGCGGTTTTATTCTTCTTTAATATTCTTGAAGTAATATATCTGTTCCACTAGTAGGAAACTGAAAAGTTGAGAAAATGCCCAAAAAAACTTTCGGTAACGATAGATGGTAGCTGGCCAGAGTGGGGCAAGACCACAGCAAGGAAATTAGAAAAAATTGCAACGAGAAAGCCTGTGCAATTCTTTAACACCTAGTTACTTTCGTGTGTACGGAGTAATACGAGTATAGTTATGTAATGTTGCGGAAATTCGATTTCGAGATTTCAACGGAAGTACACGTTTTGGCGTCCCCTGATACCGAAAAATGTTGCTTTTTTTCAGAACGTCCGTCCGTCTGGTGTATGTGAACAACACTACCGCCTAAACTATGCGTACGATCTTTTCCAAATTAAAGAAGCCTCTGTCGATTTGGCTCTAGTTGAAACTTTGAAATTCTGAAACACATTCTCTAATGTGGGGGTACTTTACATGAAGCCCCATAGAATTTTCAAAATCTTCAATAACAGCTCCAAAGTTTTTTCTTTAAATTTCTTGAAAGTGTAGATAAAAATAGACTGCTAAATGTGGCATAGGTCCGATTTTCAGAGTTAACTCTGAATTTCCGAAGTTTGCATTTTTTCGGGATCTTCTTACAATACAAAATTGAAGACAGTGATTTTTCTTTCACATCAAATTTGTTGTCCATAAATAGTTCTTTAATTAGGTCATTTAGATTTTTGAAAATTTTAATAGTTTTCATGCAATACAGCGTGAAGTATTTGCAATTTTAAAAAATAACAAGATTTTCTCAAAACGGCTACAAATTTTTTATTTAATTTTTTGGGGAGTTAGTTCAAAACAAACCTTATACAATGACATAAACGCCATATTGCTCAATTTTTTATTTTAATTTTTTTAAATTGTCTCCCACGTCGTTAATATTTACATTCGAGTCGATTCCTTTACGTTATTGTATTTATGAGTACATGTGCTTTAAAAATGTCAAATAAAGTTTCAAAAAACTCAACAGTTTTCTGGCTTCAAATTCGGCATTTTCTGAAACGCTCAAACGCCATTTTCTCAAAAATTGCTCCAAATGTTTTCTCCAAGTTTTTTCATGGATAGTGCTATGCTGTTAAATATGACGCAAAGTACATTTTGGTGTTTTTTGTTTTTTAACAATGTCACAAATACATTTTTCAAATATCTCTCACGCCGTTAATATATACATTTCTATCGATTTGAATACATTATTGCATTTGTGAATGAATGTGCTTCAAACGACTGCAAATAAATTTTTTTGAAAACTCAATAGATTCCTGTGAAAAAGTGTTTAAATTTTCGCATATAAGTAAAGCTTTATCGCAATTTTCCAACAAACGACTTCTAATTTTTCAATCAAAATTTCTATATAGGACAAGGTTTACTCTCCTTTAATAATGTTGAAGTAATATTTCTGTTGTACTATTAGGAATGCAAAGAGTTGAGAAAATGTCCCCAAAAAAATTACTTTCGGCGACGAAAGATGGCAGCTGTTCAGCGAATGGAGCAAGACCTTAATCCTCAGTTACTCGCGCTGTTTTGTCATGTAAGTTCCCGTGCGGCGTAGTCGCCAAGTCGATTTTGTTACAAAAATTAACTGTGCAAGGCCTAAATAGTATTTGGATATATGTATATGTATTTGGTATATGTATGATTATTTTTATGTAGTTTTATTTGAAATATATATATATATATATATATATATATATATATATATATATATAAAAATTAAAAATGATAATATAAAGCATATTAGTTTTCAAAACAATTTTTGTATTGAAAAACGTTGCGAAAATGTTCGTTGCTTGCGAATTTGTAGTACTAGTTAGTAGTAAGTGTAAAAGTAATTGTAGCAGAGCAGTCTGTTGCTCTTCCGCAAATGCGACAGTAATTTATTAATTTTGTTGTGGTTATTCTTCATTATCACCACATTCAGGTTTTGTAATTTTGCTGACAAACGGTGTTTTACTCCACTTTATAACTTTGTCTTACCAATAAAATCATCTCTACTTTAAATCGCTGGTTAAATAATCACTAGCATAATCAAGTTCAGGATACGAGTCATGTTCTCTCTTGTCCACTACTTCCTTCTCAGAATCACTTGCAGCAACACAAATTTCGACTTTTGACGATTCCTCGTGTAATAATTCACATATCTGCTTTTCCGATAAATTATTCATCTCTATATTGTTCGTAACGTAGAAAAAAATAAATTAGTTTAATTACATGAATAAATTTTTTAAAAATTCTGTGATAATTAAAAGAAAAATGAAAACTCACATGCGTACTCACTCGCAGCGCAACTCACTGCGCAGCGTATTAAGTACGACAACGGACACTTTCCAACCGAAATACCGAATGCATCTAGCCACTGCAGTAAATCTTACGCAACCGCGTATCTAGAAGGATGCAGCTGAATGCCTTCTGAGAAGTTAAGTGAAATTACAGAAACAGTTAACTTGGAAACCGCACATTCAATCAACAGCCCATAAACACGAGCAAAAGTTTTAAAACTCTACCCGTTTATCAATAGAAACACCACTCTTAGTGTAGAACTGGGCTGCTCATCTATAAAACGATAATAAGATTCACAATGACATATGCTTGCCCAATATGACGCAACACAGCACCAACCAACCTATCCATTTTGTAGAAAGTTCAAAACAAATTTCTAAGACAAACCTTGAGAGCTCCTGGTTCATTTCTAACTCAGAAATACACCGAGAATTTCAAATACCTCTCCTCTCGAATTCATCTCACAAACCTCTCAAAATATTACTCTCCTTCCAGCATGTCCCAACACTCCAATATTCAATCTCGGTCAAAACGCTCATATCCTTCACGCATTAGATCCAGATTTTCCAAAGACCCCATTCGCCCTCCCTAATTAATAAAAATCATTCGCCACAATTTTCCACATAAAACACCCCTCAATTCTAAACAATAAATGCAAACTTCCCTTAGTCAAGATATACAAATATAAAATTTTAAAAATATTGAAGGGTTGTACCGAGACCCGCATTTCTCTGAGGATGGCCAAGTAAATTCATTGTATGTAACATTGTTCCTGTGAAAATCCCCGAAAGACGAAAGTCGAACGGGAAGAAATAATTACAAAAAGTGAAATATCAGAACGCGTGTTAGTGTTATCTGGAACCTAGAGCGAAAACAGTTCCAGTGGCGTAGAAAGTACGCCAGCGCGAGTAACTAAGGGTTAAAGCCAGACCACACCAAGGAATTGGTGTTGATAAAGACTCGTATAATTCTATGTAAGTTTTTGTTCATTACTTTTATTTTTACCCAAGTGCCAACATGGCAATAGAAGCACGATTTTTTCTAAATCGCGTTCCTCGCCCCTCGAATGCAAGTCAACAAGCATCCAGTTTACCGAAGTATGCAAATCACTTTCTAGTCATTTCTTTCACGTCCCATTTTAAACTTTTGGGTCGCTTCTTCAATTATTCATTAGAATCAGTGCTGGCAACTATATTTAAACCATACGTCTCGTAGTTTATTCGAACGTGTCAAGAAAGTGGGCAAACCTAAGCAGGTGACAGAACCGAAGCAGGTTTCCGTGCTCGATATTTATTTTCCCTCAAAACCGCCGGCTACTGTGCAAAGAGAAAAGAAATTCATTTGACGTATAACTCTTTGAACTGCTTCCAAAGATGACCGCGATATCCTCGACACCGTACCCGCCGGAGGCCCGGCAATATTGCCCATTGCCGACAAATTCTCAGATATCAACTTCAACTTAAGACGCGACGAAACCACATTGTTTCAAAATCAGAGAAGCCGAGCAGTTTCGTGGCGACTCGCCTCGCTCGTGTGAAAATGTGGCAGTGCATGCGTATGAATTGAGTGCGCTGACAGTCTATTTAATGGCGTGAGGTTGACGAGCCCGCATCCGGGTGACAGTAAGTGTAACCGAAACAAGGTCAAACGAGCGACGAAACAGACTTTCCCACTCCGCTACTCCCACGCGTGCGGACAGAGGAAGCGTTGAAAGGCCGCCGGGAAATTATAGACGGGGGAGCAGCGGCCCGATCACCGGACACGCGCGGTGCAGGAAGTCTCGATTGCGGCGCCCCACAGGAGCGAGGCAGGCGGCAGCACGCGCTTGCAGGGGCGCCGCAACCCATAAGCTGTAGGTGTCGTATGAGAGAGAAGAACCATCTGCGCACGTTTCCTCCAGAGTCTTTCCCCAGGATTTTAACCCTAAATGATTGAAAGATATATAAAATTTAAAAAAGTAAAACAAAAATTATGTTAAATAGCGTGAGTCATGTTCACCACATGTCGCTCTTACCCCCAAGCTTGGGAATGTAACTAGACCCAGGCATGGGGGACACCGTTAGCTGATCGGCAATGTCGGACGCCAACTCAGTTCAACCAATCGCCCGTAGAGCTTAACAAAACGTGCGCATAGTGAAGCCACATTTAAATTAGGACTTCACCTGGCCAAAAAGAAAAACAATCTGGAAAACCTAAATATACATCAAAATTTGACTAGCAAGAAACAAATTCACTCAACTCCGACCACTGATCAACAAACATAAATTTCTCTCATATACAAATTCTACAACAATTATAAAACTTTTAGCATACCCACCTTTCGCGTATTCAATTCCTCTCTCTTCTCTATTCTTCCATTTCCATATTAGGAAGGAAAGCTGTTAACGAAACGTTAACATTTACACTACATTTTTTTTTCATTTATTTGACATAGATGGTGAATACATAGCTCAGTTGAAATAACTCTACATATGTTTGATGGCTTAATACTAACTTAAATTAAAACTTAAAACTAATACAAGGGTTGAGGTTACCCATGGGGCTCCTCTAGTCGGGATCGAGATCAGCGAATTTTTTGAGAAAAATGTATAAGTATACTGGTCGATTGTTTGATTTGGGATTGTTTGAGAAGAATTGGTGGCTAGATATGTGATGGCTATAGTCTCTAGGTCGAATTCGTTATGTAACTGTTTGTTGGTGACATACCAGGGAGCGTTTGGATAATTCTGAGTTGGGAATTGGTTTTGTATTATTTGTAATTTCCTTTGGTTGGTTTTTGCTGCATTTAACCAGATTGGCAGGCGTATAGTAGCAAGGGCTTATTATTGTTTTAAATAATAATTCTGAATTATATGATAATGGGCTAGATCTGTGTATTAATTGAGTTTTGCTTCCAATTGAGTTTTGTGTCCATGTTCAGTCCTAAGTATTTGATTGGTGTATTAAGAGGGAGCCAGTTGATGTGTGTATTGTTTAGCATGAGTGGCCGCGGGGGTGAGTGTGGATGGAGTGTGAAGATCTTGGCGGCCGTTTTGGTTGGGTTGAGTTGGATTTTATATTTTGAAGCCCAGCTGTCTATTAGGTTAAAGTACAATTGAACTTTGTTGCTGCAATCAGTAAGTGAAAGACCGGAGTTATAGAAGGCTGTATCATCCGCGAATTGTCAATGTGGATGTCGTGAAGTTTGGGAATGTCTGCAACATATAAATTAAATAATGTAGGTGATAGAGGTGTCCTTGTGGTAGTCCTGCTAAAATGGGTCTTGGGTTGGAATGGTGGTTGTTTGCATTTATGGAAAAGGTCCTGTTACTGATGAAACTTTGAATGTGGACTGGGGATGGATCCACATTATAATGTGGGTGCCTATTTTTTTTTTTATATGAGCCTTCATGCCACGTCCGATCAAACGCCTGTGTTATGTCATGAAAACTGCTACTGTGTGATATTTTTTTTGAAATGATGAATAAAGATGTTCAGTAATGCGAAGGAGTTGGTGTAGTGTAGAAAGTTTTTCAGTGAATCCGAATTGCTCCTTTGGTATGGCTTTGGTTACTTGTAAATGTTCTTTTAGTATGTTGAGAATTATTTTTTCAAAGATTTTGGATAACGTGGGAAGTAAACTTATAGGTCTGTAGCTACTTGTATCGGCGTGATTTTTGTTCGGTTTGGCAATGGGGATAACTATGGCATGCTTCCAAGGTTGTGGCAAATAACTTATTCTAAGACAGGAGATGTAAATGTTAGTTATAAATGTTATTGCAGGGGGAGGTAGATTTTTCACTATTGTATTGTTTATGTTGTCGTGGCCGGGTGCTTTCCTGGAGGGTAATTTTTTAATTATTTTGTAAATTTCGGCTGGATTGGTGAGATGTATGTTGTGATGTGGACCGTGTATGTCTCTTTGTTGTTTTTGTGTGTTGTTTGATGTTCAGGGTGTGGTTTTGAGATGTTTGATATAAACGTTGATGCAAAGTAGGATGCCAGCTCTTCGGAGTTTTTAACGGATGTATATGCTTTACCTGTCGAAGTGTTTATTGGTGGTATCGTGCTTTTCTTTTTCAGTATTCTGTTGGTGAATTGCCATAAAGAGTTGTTGTTAGCATGGAGTGAAGATAATAATGCTTGGTATTGTTGGTTGTTGTGGTTAGTTATTAAGTTTTTAACTACTTTTGTGATTAAATTTAGTTCTGATTTGTAGTTCGGTGTTCTTAACTGATTCCATAGTCTCTTTGTTTTATTTTTTATTGAGATTGCAATCAAAATATCAGATGGTCATTTTTTATGTTTATTGCTATGGTTATTAGGTGATATATTTAGTTGTGTTACTTGGATAGCAGAGTGGATTAGGGAATTGATGTGTGATACAGCCTGATTGATTTCGGCGGGACAATTAATATTTTAAATTGTGGGATTTTATGTCTTAGAATTTCTTGGAATTTTCGCCAGTTGATTTTTAGGGTGTTTGATTTAGGTACGGTTGCATGTTGTGGAGTTAACTTTTGTGCTGAGATCAGTACGGGGATGTGATCGAATCTAGCTCGGACACTGTGGTGGTGTGAAATTTTATGTCTGTGTTTGTTATTCCTATATCCAATATATCTGGTTTTCGTGTTCAATCATGTGGGTAGTAGGTTGGGTCTATTGTTGTGATAATTTTTAAGTTGTTTGTTGTGGTTCGAGCAAGTATCTTGCCATCATCATTGTTAGTGTGGCAGCCCCAGCTTGCATATGCTTGGCATTAAGATCCCCGAGTAATAATGTTTTTTCATTCGAATTAAATAGGCTAATTAGATTTGCGTCTTTGATTTTTGCGGAGGGAGATTTATAAGCTGCTATTATTGTAATTGTAAAATTATAAAATTAATTGCGGTGGGGGGGCGGAGAGGAATTAATACCTATACAAGCAGTTCAAATTTCATGCTGAAATTTGCTGAAATTTGAACTGCTTGTATAGGTATTAATTCCTCTCCGCCCCCACCGCAATCAATTTTATAATTTTATCTGTAACTAAATATTTTAGAGTTATCCATCAATTGTAATTTAATTAATTTTTTTCCCCTATCTTATTGTGTATATATTTATAAAATTTTTTGTATCTTTCTGTATTCTTTAGACTGACGATGACGGCAAAGCCGTCGAAAGCCGGCTATCTTAATAAAGCTGATATGTTGACGAAGATGACTTCTTTTATTTCTTCTTATAAGAACGTCAACAACATCCAATCAGAATTCCCACAATCTTCTGTTCGTTTAAGAAAACATTGACAACAAGGTAAAATTGACAAGAACATCATCAATATTTATCACGCTGAGATAAACTAATAGTTCTCGAATAATTGTTTTTCAGCATTTTTCTTAGTGGCAAGCTAGAAAGTGGGTAGCCACGCTTTGCGAGCAACCTCATCAATAGTTCTATTGCTCTCCCAAATATTCTACTGAAGCTATAACAACAGCGTTAACAGAGTTAACACCAACATGGAAAAAATACTTTGGCAAAGAAATAAAAACATTTCCCTCTTTCATAATATATTTTAAGCTTTTATGGTAGTAGAATTCATATTTAAAAAAAGAAAATTGACAAAAACGTTCTGGGCAGATATGGGTTAAGATCTGTATTCCAAATTTCTCTGAACATGTCCATATCATTGAAGTGCTCCAAGTTCATTGCATATTTTAAAAGAAAAATGTTCCAAACGTTTTAAGGAAAGATCTTTAAGTAGAACGTAAGAAAATGTTTATACGATGTAAAACTTCGTATAGCTATTTTACTAAAACATGTACGAAGTACTAAACTATGGATGGCATCGTATATATATATATATATATATATATATATATATATATATATATATATGACATCGTGAACTAAGTAAATATATTTTTTGTATACCAGCATTATAAACGAGGTTTTCTGTTGCAAGAAATCGTTCATAAAAGGGCCTTTTACAGCACAAATGATGACGTATTAGGTTTTACGGCACGAATGATTGCGTCATCACACACGTCATAGTTGCGTCACAACTCACCTTTAAAATTGACGAACGCTGTGGAATTGCATGAAGAGTTCACAGAGTAACCATACAACCAGAATAACCAAAGATTTTTATTCTTGAATATAATAAATCAGTTTACATAATTACATTATTTATTGATGTTAATATTAATGGAGCAGTCTGTGAGGTTTTTGAAAGATAAAGGAACAGAACCAGGTACATTAAAAGTTTTAGTTGATGAAGTACCTGCTACGTTATTTTCGTCATTTGACACTATTCTTCTAGCTATCTTTATTTTATTCTGAATTGATTCCTCAATGTAAGATTCTGCAACATTTGATGATCGCCATCCTCCATGACGCTTAAGGGTGGTAATATCTGCACCACTGTCGGCTAACATAGTAGCCGATGTTCTCCTGAATGAATGTCCGGAATATTTTTCATGATTTGGAAGTTGAAGGTATTCGGCAATGAGTTTAGGAATTTTTCCGAAAGTGTTAATCCCAATGGGGTTACAAGTGCATCTACCTTTGTTATAAAATAAGAAAAGTTAATTATGTTTGACTTTAGAAGGTCTGAGGGCAATGTATTTTTATACAAATCTATATAAGAGAATCCTTCATCAGAAATAACGGTAAATATTCTGTGTTTGTTAGTTTTAGTTTCTCTAATTTTGACAACTAAAACAGAACCTTCTTCAGAGACATTATCGGTGCATATGTTATACATTCCCTCGTCTACAAGCTCCAAATATGCCGAAAATCGCAACAACCTGAAAAAGAGAGCAAAAGATGTGTTCCAATAGTTCACAAATATTTCAAATAAATATAACTTAAATACCTTCATCAAGAGATACTTCTCATCAGCTGCTTCTACTAAAATTTGTTCACATCAGCTTGGGAAAAGACCATAGATTTTTCTGCTTCGTAACCGACATTCGCTTGTTTCATGTACAATTGAACTTTATTAAAAGCAGAAATATCAATACCATCTTTAATTTTGATCATGGCCTTCAATTTCGAGTGACTACACCACAAACTTGATGCCTTACATACTGCTGACTTCAATGTAATAAAAATTAGAAAATTAGACCATCACTAAAACTCGACTAGGTATGTCAATAAAGTAAGAGACACTTACTAACTCCGATATGTATGCCAGAACAACTGATTCGCATATAATCTTCACGTTCTTTGTTTCCATCCAATTTTAAATTTGTTGTACTCTTTTTCGTACAATGCACTTGACTTTGCCGGTATTAAGCATTGTTCTGCCTTCGTGGCTTGTTCAACAATTTCCTGCGGCAAGGAATCCATCTTTCTTCGCATGCTCTTCAGAATCGCTCATCAGCTGTCCAAAATGCGTGATGTCATAATACCAATGTCAATGTTGCCAACAGTAAAACTGCTTTTGCAATTAGTTCATAAATTAATTTCGATTCTTGCATAAATTTATAATGCTGTTATACAAAAATAAGCGTATGAACTCGTTTATAATGTTGCTTTATTGCATTGGTATTAAATTACTCGCTCCTAACGTCGCTCGTTTTCAAAACATGTACTCATGCAATAAAGCTTAACATTATAAACTAATTGCATAAACTACTATTTTACTTTATTTTCTTCCTGATCGATTTTCGTCTTTTGTGGATTTTGAAGGGCATAATGTTTATACAATGACTTTAATTGCCCATCCTCAGACTAATGCTGTATACCATGTACTAATGCAGTATATTGGTCTCAATGTAACCAACCACTATTCTTAAATTTTCATATATATGTATCTTGAATAGAGTAAGTTCGCATTTTTTTGTTTGTTTGTTTATTAAAGTCGCATCAACAACTGAGGTCATTAGCGACTACTTTATATACAACTTTACAATATTAATATGCAATTAAACAGAAAATTACACCAAATATACACTAAATATATACAAATTTGTGGATACAGACATTATATGTATTTTCAATGATACAATATTAGTTTTCAGTATCTATGGTAATACAATTAGATTTTTTTAAGAAACTAGCTGTCTTTACAGAATTGTATTATTTTATTTTGGAATTCGTTGGATGATAGGATCAATTCGGAGTTTTGCTCATCTTCTAGGTATCGCTGTCTGCTGTGCTGAAACATACGGCACTGAGTTAAGATACGTTGAAAGTTAAGAATGGTATCACAGTGCTGGCAGGTGGGTGGGGGATTTACAGTTAGCAAGTGTTGATGACTGAACTTGCAATGACCAGTTCTTATCCTTGTATTGTGGGAATTCTGATTTGGTGTTGTTGACGTTCTTATAAGAAGAAATAAAAGAGGTCATCTTCGTCAACATATCAGCTTTATTAAGACAGCCGGCTTTCGACGGCTTTGCCGTCATCGTCAGTCTACAGGATACAGAAAGATACAACAAAATTATAAATAAATACACAATAAGATAGAAAATTAAATTACAATTAATGGATACATCTAAAGTATTTAGTTACAGATAGATAAAATTTCAAAAACGGTGGGGGGAGATGCAAGGGAGGATTAGTAGCAGTTCAAATTAAACAAAAAATCAATACACAAAGACACATTGTATGATTGCAAAAGTTAAGGAACATATAGCAGATAAAATTGTAAAAATGAATTGCGACGGGGGGACGGGGAGAAATTAATACCGATACAAGCAGTTCAAATTTCAGATTATAAATATATGTGAAGAAATATACATTCTAATATTCAAAAGAAAGAAAAACAAAATTTTCTTCTTATCCTTGTTATTGTTACTGGCTCTTTTCTTGAGAATTTTTTGGAAGTTTTCAGGGAGTAAAAATTATTAACTAGTTTGTTTAGAGGGCTGGATTTCATAGTTTTCCAAGGTTGCTCCACTTTTCATCCATTACTTTCTTGATATGTGTCCATAAATCCTCGTATGTGTGTGATATTGTTACAATACTTTCAGTTTCAGTGCTTACATTTTCCTCTTCAAGGCTCATTGCGTTGTGTTCAGGCATTGTTTTGTAATCTGATATCTAGGCAATTATGAGAGTCTTTTTAGATTGTATGATGTCATGATATATTTCATGAATACTGTTTATCATTGGTATACCTGGGTAGTTATTGTGAATATTATTTATTGCTTCAAGGGAAGTAGAGAAAATGACAAACTTGTTATGTCTGAGTTTTTGAGACATTCTGACGGCTGTCATTATAGAGCATATTTTAGCTGTAGTAGTACTAGCATAGGAATGCAGTCTGTTTATAACTTTAACATCTTTGGTAAATGTAGTTGCATACACCACTATTATTGATAATTTTTTTGAAAAGAAATTTATTTCTTCTTTTTTAGCTTTTTTATTTGGAGAGTGTCCAGTGTTATATCTGCTACTATATCAGGAATTGTCCATGGTGGTATACTGTTATTTCTTTTTTCCATTAATCTTTTCCTGAAAGTTGAGCTGTCTTAGGTTTTTCACTTTGGTATATACTGGTGAAAAGCATTTTTGTTCTTTGTAGTAATATTGAAGTTTTGGGTATATATCGTGGTAGATTAGAGGATTATTTGACTCAGCTGTTTTGATAGCATATTTGAGAGTTAGCATTTGTCTACGATGAGCTAGAGTTGGTTCTTTGGCTTCTATTAGAATGCTGCCAATGGGGCTAGTATGAAAGCAGCCAGTGCTTATTCGTAGAGCTTTATTATGTATAAGATCAAGCTTTTTTAGGTCTTTTTTGCTCGCTAAATCATATACTATGGATCCATAGTCGATCTGGATCGTACTATTGCATTGTAGTTCATTAGCTGGAGATGTTTATCTGCTCCCCAGTTATTATGGGAAATGCACTTGAGTATATTTAGTCTTTTCTTACATTCCTCAGATAAAATTTGTATATATCTTTTCCAGCTCATTTTTGAGTCAAAATGCATGCTTAAAATTTTAATATTTTGATCAAACTTTAGGTTATGTAGATCCATTTTTAATACGGGCTGATTCACAATATTTTGTCTGGAAAATATTATACATTGGGTTTTGGAAGCTGAAAATTTAAAACCTGATTTGAAAGACCATCCATGTAGATTGTTTAGGGCAGATTGTATAATCTCTTGACTGGTTGTAATAGATGTTCCACTGCAAAGAATAGTGATGTCATCTGCATACTTCCTTATGATAGTTGGAATGATTGAAGGCGTTGTCATTGTCAACAATAGTATTTATTTCACAAATAGCAGCTTTCGATGGCTTAGCCATCATCATCATCAGTTTTCTGGTACAAGAAAAATATAAAATTAGAATTAACATAGTTACCTAATTTAAAAACACATCTTAAGAAATGAAAGGAGAAGAATTAAAGAAAAGAAAAAGACAGAATGAAAGAGAGAAAGGGGGCGGAGAGTTAGATCTTTATAATATAAATAATTTATATAATTTAAAACATCTTAAGAAATGAAAGAAGAATTAAAGAAAGGAAAGAAAGAAGGGACGGAGAGTTATATCTTTATGTAATATAGTAGTTTTTTAAATTTAAGCAAGAAATGAATGAAAATGTAGTACATGTACAATTTTGAGAGAGAAAATACGAAAAGTAAGTTGAGCCGTTTCTTACCTGCTGTCTGGGAGCCACAAAAACCGGACTGCGTTTCTCGGGCTGCCTCGGAAGCTTTAAGTACGGTCTGTGTGGGGTGGGGGAGGGTTAATGGCCTGGGTGCGGTGTGCTGTGTTGTGTCACCCCCGAAGAGTGTGGTGTGAGGGTGGTGTCAAAAAAGTAATTTTAGCAGAGGGGAGGGGTTGTAGTTTATGTTTACGTTCAGTAGGTTATTATTTGCTATTTGTGAAATAAATACTATTGTTGACAATGACAACGCCTTCAATCATTCCAACTATGTAAATGTCAACTACACCTCACCACTGAATCAATATTCCTTATGATAACCGGATGGTTGATTTCGGAGCCTGCATTGTTAATGGCCAATAGGAATAGGGTAACACTAAGCACTGCACCTTGTGGTAGTCCATTCTCCAGATGTTGTACTGATGATAAGCTACCATTAACTCTCACCTTAAAAGTTCTTCCTTTGATGAAATTCTTGATAAACTGAAATATGTTGCCTTTAAGTCCATATTCTTGTAATTTTGTCATGATTCTATGGGTCCACGCTATGTTGTAAGCTTCTTCAATGCCTAGGCTCACTGCTAAAACATGTTGTTTGTTAGCAGGGGCTTCTTGAATGTAAGTATCAATACTTACTAGATGAGAAGTAGTTGAGTGCCATGCTCTAAAACCAAACTGATTGTTGGATATGATGTTTTTAAAGTCTAGAAACCATCTGAGTCTTATGTTAATTATTTTTTCCAGAATTTTGCACATATTGCATGTTAGAGAAATGGGTCTGTAATTTTCATTTTTTATGGGGTCTTTTCCAGGCTTTGGTATAGGTATAACAATAGCTGATTTCCATAGTTCAGGAAATACATTTTTATCCCATATTATGTTACATATTTTTAGTAATGTTTCTTTTCCTTCCAGGGGTAGATTCTTCAAAAGAATGTACGGAATGTTGTCTGGTCCAGGTGAGGAGTTTCTAGTTGTGTTGATAGCAGAATTAAGTTCTTTAATTCCAATAGGATCATTAAGGTGGTGATAAGTAGCCAAGTCTTCATTATTTGTAAGTTCTGTAAGGTTCTCTTGATCTTTTTTGTGTTGTATTTTATTTTCTTCAGTATTATGTTTTTTGTATTTGTTGAAGGCATGTTTGGAATTTTTGAGTGCCAATTTACATTTGTCATTCCACCAATGGACTAGTTTGGTTCTCTTTGATGATTTGATTATTTCAGTTGATCCATTTGCGGCTTTGGTTATGACATCGTTGAATGAATTGATGATGTTTTCTGTTTCTAGAAGAACATTAGTATTAGGTAGGTACTTTTTGATCAGATCATTATAGCTATTCCAATTAGCTTTGTTATAATTCCGTCTTGGGATTGCTTGGTTTATACATGTTTATACATGTTGGGAGTATTGTTAATGTTTATAAAAATAGGGAAATGGTCACTATCATGGGGGTAATCTAAGACATTCCATGAACATTTATAGGCATATTGTGTGGAGGAAATGAAAATATCAATGGCACTGTAATTGTTGGTACTGGTATTGATGTGAGTAGGTTCTCCAGTATTAAGAACAATTGTATCTACTTCGACGCAACACGTCTCCAAGCCCGTTGGGGAGCGTTGAGCGCTTTGCGCTTCTTGGAGTAATCCTCCCATTACTGCGCTTGTTTTATGGAGTAATCCTCCGTTAACATTGTCTGTCGCGTCTCGTCGTAGTCGGTTGTCAAGAGGACCGCCAGGTAGCATCTCCGCTTACGCGCCTCCTACCGCGCGCTCCTGCGTCACTACCCAGCGGTCAGAATTAGGAAGGAATAAGGATAGGGGTAGGGTTTAGGACACTTCACAGGGGTTGGACTAGCCCTTGTGAAGCAGCCGAACTCGTTTTGTTGGAACAAATTTCACATGAGATTCGATGGGAATCGAACCCGGATCTCACCCGGCTTGCGACTTTGCAATGAGCCACGAGTTCAGCTAAGCTTCTATCTAGTTTATTTCTTCAAGCATGATACCTCTGTTGTCAATTTTATTGGATCCCCAAATTGGTTGGTTAAACCCCCAATGAAAAGGTTTTTAAAATTTTTGGTAGGTAGATATTACATATATTGATTTGAACAGGTGACAAGATCCTTATAGCATTGACTTCAATGTTTGATTGAATATTCAATTCTTGATATTGAATATGGTCTTTGATGAATATAGCTACACCACCACTGGCATGATTGGAGTTGATTCTATTTTTGAAGGAGCAATTATACCCTTTGATATTGCCATGCTTGGAGTCTTTGAAGTTGGTCTCTTGGATACAGAGGATGTCAGGTGTGTTAGGTTACATAGGTACTGTATACTTTCTAGTCTGGGTAAACCATTTACATTCCACTGAAGAATTTTCATTGACTGGTGTTGATTTCTATATTGGAGTCTTTTCAGTCTTGATTCATCTCAGTATGAAGTACTGAGTTGATTTTCCTGATAATCCTGGTGAATCTGCCTTTTATGGTTTTATTGGTGAGATGTGGATATAAACTATGCATCATTCTGGTGATGGATGATATGTCTTGTGAGTAGTCAGTAGCTATGAGTATAGGATCATTAGTACTGAAAGAGTTCTCTAAAAAGGATTTAAACTGTATGTAAGTAAGGGGGTAGTTATTTTGAGAGTCTTCAATAATGTGTTTGATAGGGGTTATCAACTCTTCCATATTTTCCTCTTTCTTCTTTTTTTTCTTTCTTGGTTGTTTTGATAGTTTTTCCATATTGTTTGTTGCAGTTGTGTTGCTTACAGACTTGGAAGGTGAGGAGGAGTCAGTCTGGAGGCATCTTTTATTGGTACTGAGAGAGACTATGTTGTTATTAGTTGAGATTTCTTCATTGTTTTTGGCTTCATTAGTAGAGGTACAGATTTAGGTGGTGGAGAATCAGTTGTGGGCATTTTTTCATGGACTCATGGTGAAATTGTATGACTGCTACTTCAGTGTCTTTTCCATTGGTTGCTGGATCTGGCATGTCACAGGCTTTTTCACTAATGTGTTCAGATTACATGGGAGCATTACTTAAATTGGTAGTCTTATGGTGATTAGAAGTGTTGGGTGAAGGGCATTGTCCAGCTAAGTGCCCTGTTTGGTGGCAATTAAAGCATGCCATTTCATCAGTTGTGAAAAATATCCTATATGTTGAGCCATCATAATATACAGTAGTGGATTCAGTTAGTAGACCTACATCTTCAGGAGAGACATATACTTGTCTCCGAAAACTCATAATATGGGAGAACCCCAGTCCAGGAATACCAGCTTTAACAAATGAAATTTTGGATGCCAATTTGATGTTCTTTGTGGTGAGTACATTCTCTATTACTGAGTGAGGGATGATGGGGCAGACGTTTGAAATAATTATTCTTTTGGCTTTTGTTAGAAGTGGTCTCAGCTTCAGTTCATGGTCTTTTATTTTAATGACTTTATGGTTGTTTGTAAGGGTGTCAGCTATTGTTTGAGAGCTTAGGAAAACACATACTCTGTTGTTTGCAATTTTTGAAATAAATCTTATTTCATTAGTGTCAATAATGTTGGAGAGACTGTTTATGTAATCTTTAATGGTGAGACCTTCTACTGAGTCAATGATTATGGCCTGGTCCTTGGTGGGAAACACTTCAGTTGACGTGGCATTTGCGTAGGTTTTCAGCTTTGGTTGAGTAGATACCTGAGGTGGTGCTGTTGAGGTTATGGGAGCCCCGATGCCCGTGGGCTCCATCCTCGAGCAGGGTAGCCGCTGCAGCGGCTGACCGTATAGTTGATTTCAGACACTCACAACTCGTGGAACTAGAGTATTACCACTAATTAAATGTCACTAAGTTCACTGTCTGAATGACAATATGAAAACAACGTTTCACTGGCCGCGATCGGAGCACGATGTGTCTCGGTCGGCTGCCGAGATGGAGCTCCTCGCATTTTTTGTTTAGAAGTGGAGACGGTGTTTGTCGGAAAAGGGCGCAAATAATTTTGAGAATTTGGATGGGTATAAGAGATATTTGGTGAATCTGGAGCTAATGAACGAAGAATAATGAGCGCTTTGATTGTGATTGAATATTGGAGTGTTGAAGCAGACTGGAAGCCAGGGGACATTGTGTTATTCATTTGTTAGGGTATAGGGAAGAGAAGAGTGTGAATAATTGAGCCATTTTACGGGGTTAATTTTAATTCTCCATTTTTCTGCTCCAGTTCGTATTAGTGTAAGTATGGAATTGTATGTAATCACAGGCTATATTGACATCAGTACGTGACGTGAAAACAGCGGTAATGATTTTTATTCACTGAAAAGTACTGAATACATTATTTCACTTGAAAGTGTAAAACGTTTTTATTCTACACATGTCATATTGCGCAAACAACGCGAATCCTCCCGTCGCTCAGCCTCATTTTCGAAAAACTAACGTGCCTCTGGCGATATGTGATAGTCGAAACATAAAACCGGGCGTGCGTGGCTCGGAGAGTGCAAAGGGGTGTCAAAGGGCGGAGGGCGGACCGCCTAACAGGTTCTTTTGCCCAGCGTGACCGCCCGTATTCTAGTAACGAAAGTGAGCTTCGATTTACGCGTCGGGCAGACCCTATGTTGTCAGTCATCTTTATATAACATCTCATAAGGTACCGTACCGGTTACGACCCATTGTGCACGAACGCACCATCAGTTCGCGCTACGCACAGAATAGAAACGCTGGAGACTTAAACGCGCGGGAAGGAGTGAAGCGCGCTGTGGTCGATAGCATCTTGATTGTAATTAAAATTTCCTTTTCGAGAGAGGATAAAGATTCAGATTGGCGAACGCCAGTGAGAATACGTTGGTTTGGGTACTTCCCCAAAACGACTTTCTGTTCTAAGTTAACATTAAACACATGTAGAAGAGTATTCTTCAGACATTTGAGAGAAGTTACATAATTCTACGCTACTTCAAGGTCTTAACTCTAGTCAAGGATATGTATTAAAATCTTTTTTTTTTCTTTGAGATGATGTAATTCGGCGGCGGCGATGGTGTAGCGGTTAGCGTATCGGACTGCTATGCCCAAGTTTGCGGGTTCAAACCCAATCGAAGCCGTGGATTTTTAAGGGCGAAAAAATCCTTCGTACGCCTTCCTTCGGAAAGGAAGTAAAGCCGGCTGTCCCATGTTAGTACGTTTACTGCATGTAAAAGATTCTCAAGCCTAAATGACGCCTCTGAGCTAAATTCAAATCGCCTGTTTCGTCGCCCTTCTTGCTCTCATGATAGGTGAAAGGAGCGTAACGAAATTTGCGTGGTCAGACGGAAGAGCAGGCCTCATGGCCTGAGTCTCGCCACGCAAAATAAGGCAAATTCAATTCTGTAGTGATGTATTTTTTATCAAAAGCATATGGGAAAAATTACAGTCATTCAATCTATCTTTAATTAATTTGTGCAGCTTTTTTACATTCTCACTACTCTTTCGCAGTGTAGAGACAGAATTGTACAACTTTCTCGCTACTTCTAACACATATGGTGCATGCCTCATGTTCGCTGAAATTTCTGATTTTTCGAAAATTCAAAATTTCATTTTAATTTTTTTAATAAAATTTCTTATTAAAACTTAAATTGGCCAAATGAGGCAATTTTTAAAAATTAGCATTTTTTTCTCAAAAATGCTCTAAATTTTCTCCCAAATAAATTAAGGCTGGTAAAAAAATATAGTGTTAATTCTATTTTCGGCTATTGCTCCGTTTTTCCAATATTGTAAAAAGTTAACATTTCAAAACTAGAAAATTGAAGATATTTAGAAATTTTTGCCTCAGACAAAGCCTGTTGTACAAAATCAGCTCTTTAAATACGTTCATACACATTTTTGAAAAAAAACGAGTAGTTGTAGTAGTTCTCGTGTGAATTGCGCTTGAACTTTATGCAATTTCTAAAATAATTTTTTTTTAATTTTTCAACATTTTCCTCTAAATTGTTTCCACGGTCAGAAGGAGGGACGCTTAAAACAATGGCATAAGTCTCTTTTCGTTGAATACTCTGTATTTTTGAAATTTGTAAATACCGAACATTTGGAAATTACCAATTGAAAGTTAGAGATTTTTGTCTCAAACAAAATCTGTTCTAACAATTCAGATCATTAAAAAACGGTAACGTCCATTTGTTTGTAAAAACTAATTGTCTTTGAAAATTTGCTTGAAATTAATGAAATATATAGGAAAACACAAGAATATGAAAATTAATTAATTTACTTTTAATTATAATTTACTATTAAAAATAACAATGTTAATTCATTTTTATTCCATTCTACAATTTGTTGTATTGATTTTTTTCTTCCAAACAAGCTCAAATTATAATGAAATTTGCGCATTCGGATTTCTGTCAGCAAATTCGGTTTTATGTAACTGAATTACGGTTTCTGTCCGCACACGCTCTACAGATCAGAAAAGCAATATTTGTTCCGCTAAATAGCTAGCCGTCGCCCAGTGTGTAATTTTGAGGATCTATGGAACAGAAATTCTAATTGCTAAGATTAAGAGTGAAACTGAATACAACCCTGTTGTATATTACTGAAATATTGCAAAACGAATACAATAAAAATTGCATTAATTATTGCAACATAAATAAGTTTATAACTTAAAATATAAAATTAAATGGCAATTCGTTAATGAAATAGTAAATAAAACATATTTATAACATCAATATTATTAGATAAGTTTACAAAGAAGATACACATTAATAAGGAATAATTTTTTAAGGAAACAATATTTTTAATATAAAAAAATTAGTCAGAATCACTGAAGATATTGCTACTATTTGACGAGTCTTCAGAATCATCATCTACTTCCATTGTCACTAAATCAACATCTAATAATTTCATAATTTCTTTATTTCCAGTTTTCTTTTTTTTTTTTTAAGATGTTCGTAAACTTGCTACATACGGATCTGAAGCAATGAGTCTGTTCAGAAGATATGTATTTGTGTCTTTGCTGGAGGTCTTCTTTGTAAAGTACCCTCTGTATTGCTTGGCGTGTGACACGGTTGTCCGAAGCGGAAGCTTGGAGCATACTGTAGAGTCATAGACTTGACTCCCTGCTCCTGAGTTGCAAGGTATGGAGATGAGGGAGCCCAATATATGTCCCCGAACAAAGGACACCCCTCACGGAAATCCCAGAGGGTGGAGGGCTGGTTCGTAGACGCCGGCACAAAATGCGGCGTCGGTGGCACTCGCTTAAGAGAGTGCGGGGGGGCAGATGACGTAGGAGGTCATGTGACTCGGGCCTATATTAAGGTGCGTCGCAGGACCCTTCGGGGGTAACGATTCTGGTTTCCTCGCGGCAAACACTGCAAAACGTCTGTGGCCAAGTCTGGCGCGGAAGTGCTGAAGGCACGAGTAGGTGTTCGAGGTTCGGACACGGTGAAGTATGCCTTATACATCAGGGCAGATGGTCTGCCGAGGCACATGAGGTGCCCAGTTGCGAATCGGCCGAGTTGGCTACTTGCAGGCGCGGCCGCAAGGCGCGTGTTGGGAGAGGAAGGCTGCGGAAGGTAGCTCCGACAAACGCCTTAGAGTGAGGTTTTAGTTACTGTAAATAATTTATTGTAAATAAATTTTAAATACCCACTCGTGTCTGTTTCTTTGTGGCGTAGATCCCTACCAACGACGTTACAATACTGAGGCAAGAGGCCGTTCGACATCTCTTACGTTCTGTAGCTATAAAAGGGGGTCTCACTTTAAAATTACGGACACAGAAACATCGATCCAGAGAGTATGACGCAAATAAAAGCATCGTGTCATTCAGGTACCTGATGTAGAATCCGGAGACCTCATAGGTGGAGTACGCAGACAAGGGTCGGCAGGAGAGTGGAGTAGAGTGGAGACGAAGGTGGCGGATGTGGAGATGGAGATCAGTGACCCCATGGTTCTTAACACACTAGACAACAGCAGCAAAATACTGGAAATATGAAGGCGATTATCAGAACGAATAAGAGAGATTGGCAGTAGTGATCGATTGATTTACTGATTGATTTTTCTTGGCACTTCAACTTCTACGGTCATTAGTTCAATTTGCATAGTACTTTTTTATCACGGGAGATGGCAGAGTGCCTACCCGCTAAGTAGTGAGATCCGGTGCTAACCTGCACGCCACCACGGAGTGTGGCACGGTCGTGATGGAGTTGGTGATGGGATGAGTTAGTATTTATTGTTTCCTGGCTCATAACCTCCTTTAGGTCAGAAGTCCCGTAAAAGTATGTGTCATCTCTCCCGGTGCGGGGGGGGGAGGAGAACGGAAAGAATAAACGGAGATGGAAGTGTCGGTGGCGGAGGCGAGCGTCCGTGCAGGGAACAGTGAGGCCACTGTGCCGCGCAAGGCGGCTGTAATCCGGTGCCAAGGCCGCTCCAGTGGAACACTTTCACTCTCGTGGGCGGCTGAGGAGCAGTGCGCGCCGGGCGACGGGGAAGGAAGCGGGGTATCCTGGCGGCGCGCGCGGCGGGCCGGCGGGCCGGGCGGGGCCGGGCGGGGCCGGGCGGGGCCGGGCGGGGCCGGGCGGGGCGGCGCCTTGCGGCTCCAACCTCCCTGCCAGCGGCATACGCCGCCCAACAACGTGTACTCCACTCGCTCACGAGGAAACACGATCAATCGCTTCACGCGACTTCTCACTGATCCAAGGAAACATTCAATGCTGTTATGGCAGCTGACATATGCATAAGAGTAGCATGTTTTGTGAATAAGAATGGCAATTTCAACGATTTTTTTAGGAATACAGTTTTTAGGAAATCTGTTTTCAATTTGGGTTGATTGTGTAGGATTTCGGACGAGGTTGAGTTCATTTAATGAGGAGATTTGTGATACGGAGACGTTGCAGGCGAAGTAATTGATATGGTTTGCTACGAGTTCGACGGATAGTTATTTGTGGAGTTGGTCGTTGGTAGCAAACCAAGGGGCGTTGGTGACCCTTAGGTACTGGTTTTGGAAAAAATGTATTTTGTTAATGTTAGTGTTTGCGTCGTTAATCCATATGAGGCACACATATAAAAGGTCTTAAGAGGGCTTTGTATATTATTATGAGTATGCTGTACGGTAGTGAAGAATTTCTATTGACAATTGGTTTCAGTAGTAGTAATTTTATTTTTCCTTTATTGACTTTGGTTTCTATGTTTTCCATTTAAGTTTTGTGTCAATGGTGAGTACAAGATATGTGATTGTGGTGTTTGGTGTAAGCCCGATTATTTGTTCGTTGTTTAATGTCAAGGAAGTGGGAGATGTGTAAGATCTGAGGGTGAATACTTTGGCAGCGGTTTTTGATGGGCTAGAATTTTAATTCAGAGGTCCAGCTATCATTAAATTAAGATATAGTTCCATTGTATTATAGATATTATTCCATTGTATGAATAAAATTCATGTGATACCACTTTTGAAATCGATTCATTTTAAAACTAGTTGTGCTACAACAGTACTTACTTTCTCGCATTATAGGAAACTGCTACGTAATATTAGAAAATTGAATTTTCTGTGCTACTAACACTTCAGCTTGAAACCAATTCAAACAAAGCGCCTGTGATGTATATCAGCATTCATTTCGATAGTCCAGAGCAGCAATCATTGCCAAACAAACAAACGCAAACAAATGGCAAGTAAATGCAAATAGAGCAAAAAATGAAATATGAATTCAATGAAGAAACATAAATGGAAAAGTATGAATAATAAATATGTATTAAATATATGAATAATATAAATATATGAAAATATATAAAATAAAATTGATTTTCTAGCGTTGAATTCATTGTACAAGGTATGCAGTTTATTCACGACCATATCGGACGAGATGTTTAGCCTCTCAATATTCTTCATAAGCAGTATACGAGAAAGTAAAAAATTAAATGTTAATAAATAATGATAATGATAGCGTTGGCAAACAAATGCAAATAGATCGAAAAATATAAAATAGTAATTATTAAACTATGATAATGCAATATTCTATAAATATACAAAAGTATTAGTTTATATTACAGCGAATGAAAGGTAGCCTTATGTTATTAGTGCGACGTTAAACAATGGGCTTCAACAGTCAACAATGACGGCTCATCTATTCTTTTTCACATTTAACACAATTAAAGGACACGATTTAAAATGAAATAATATAAATATAATAGAAATAATAATAACATTAATAATAATAATAATGATAATAATAATAACAACAATAACAACAACAATAATAAGGGGCTTAAGGAGTGCGATATGTCAGACAAAACTTCTCGCACCCAACTCCACTCTCACCCTTCACGCCCTGTTAAGTCGCACGGCAACACTCCAAGATTGTGGCAATCAGCCTCTTTGGCGGAGTGGCCGCCGATGAACTAATGAGAGATGTGAGTCCTCATAGGGCTACTAGAAGGTAATACTAGGTCAGGCCTATGAGGATGGTACAGGTTTTCCAACTGATCTGGACTTAGAGAGGCGGTGGAAGAATCAGTTTCATGATCAACAGCGGCTCCCACAGCCTCAGTGAGTGAGGCTACAGCTGGGCCTGGCAGGAGGCATAAAATGCGCCCCACCCCGTCATGTATAGAGAACGAATGATAATAAACGGAAGAAACGCCGCTGCCTGGTGAGCGCCAGGGCACGACTGGAGCTAGCGCCGGCCGTGACAGAATGCAAGTCGCTAGTGGCGTGCTGCTGAACAGGCGGGCGCACGCCGGGACACCCTAACTCGCTACAGCCGATGAGGATGGCAGCATACAAGAACATACAGCTGCACCTGCCGGCAGTGTCTGCCGGACATTATTCGGGACCACCCAAGCAGGTCTACCACGACGGAGAATACAGTGGTATGATGAAATGAATGAAAACATTATCAGATTATATTTACGCATCACCCGTTGCGAAACCTCCTGTACAACTTACAGGCAGGAATTACACGCACGTTTCATTCAACTCTATCCGCATCTGTCCCTTCATGAGTATTTCGGAAAGAAAGTTCAGATCTCGCGACTACATGAAGTGGTACAACAAGCTGATGATAATCTTACACCTCTCAGCCTCAGAAACGACATAAACCATCAACAGCCTCTCTGGAAATAGAAATGGTCAAATGGAAGCATAAGGACTCCACGGTGCATACCCCGCAGCAATAGCCAATGAAAATGTAGACGTAGACATGTCGTACAAGTGGCTCACTGTGGGGTATTTATACCCTGAGACTGAGGGCCTTATTATCGCAAGTCAAGACCAAGTAATACCAACAAAAAATTATCTCAAGCACATAGTTAAAGACCCTTCAGTAGTAGATGATAATTTCAGAATGTGTTGCCAAAGATCTGAAACAATCCAGCATATATTAACTAGCTGTAGTGTACTGGCTCCCTCTGAATATAAACTCAGTCATGACAATATATGACGTATTATCCACGCCAGACGTGCTGAGAAATACAGTCGTCTGCACGAGATAACACCATAAGTATCATCCAAGAACGGTCCTAGAAAATACCACCTTCAAATTATTATACCTACTATTACTTTAACCAGTGTCAACATAATCTACTCCCAGGATGGAGGCAAGCTCTTCACGCCGAATTCACGAAAGGGTACCCAGAACTTTATCTGACAACAAAATGTAGCTGACAGAAAACATGTCATAATCAGAAGGTGCTACCTCTCTGAAGTGGAACTAGAGCAAATGCGACAGGAAGTCGAAAACTCGTCGCGACTGTCAGTACAAGTGAAGAAATGGAAACCAATGAATCAGTATTGAGGCGAGGGAAAACAAACTGTCAGTACAGATGAACAAATAGAAAGCAATAAAAGAGTACTGCACTCTGAAGGTGACGTAGATCAGGGGAGGAGACAAACAAAAATGAAAAAGTAATTCAGCTTTCTTCTTGCGTACTACAGTCAAGTCGATCCTTTAAAGAGACCAGCAATACCAGTGTTACATAAAGTAAATAAAGCCAAACTAGTTCTTTTTGAAATTAATGACGCTTTGAAAGAGGACTTGAGTATACAGGGAAATCTACCTGATGTTCAGCTCGCTTTATATAGTGCTGCTGTAACAGCAATTGAAATGAACGATCACCGTGGACTTACCATCCCAGACAATCATGCTGAGGTCAAAACGAGAGAAAACCCGCCTGGAAAAGGCGACTCGAAACAATATTGATGAATTGAGAAGTAAAGGTAATGTCCTCTCTCAATATTTAGAAAGTACCCAATCAGAAAAGTACTGCGAAAAGTAAACGCTATTGCAGCTAAAAATAAAATTTATATTCACCATCATAATAGACAAGAAATCGTTGAACTGAAAGATAACATCAGACAAAAGATGAACGTGGAATGTGCTCGACTTCATAGATACAATGAAATCACAAAAAGGACGGCACAAACCGCAGAATTTAGATTCCGTCAAAAAGAATTTTTGAGTAAGTTGAACTCTGACTCAAACAAGCACCGAGTCAACATAAATGATAATTTTAAATCGTACTGGACAAATAAATGGGCTAAAACCAGTGGGATCGATGAAGCTGGATCATGGATTAAAAGTATTAACAAAGAACACGATAACCTGCCCCAAAAGAATTTAAAAGAAATAACAGATAAAGTCATTGCGAGTGCCATAGGAAAGACTCAAAATTGGAAATGTCCCGGACCAGATAGGGTCCCAACTTTCTGGTTGAAGTACTTCACTCATGCTCATGAAAGCATTGCACGCTATCACTGAGGTGTTGAATAACCCTGATAAAATACCTGACTATCTGAGTGAAGGAGACACTTTTCTAATCCTCAAAAACGGAAACGAACAAAAGCCAATGATTTACAGACCTATCACATGCTTATCAACCACCTACAAGCTCCTCACCTCTGTTATTGGTGAGAAAATCTACCTCCACTGTGCAAATAATAATATATTTGAAGAAGAACAGAAATGTTGTATTAAGGGAGCTACGGGATGTAAACATCAACTCATCATTGATTCTGTTGTCTTGAAGCAAGTAAACAAAGAAAAGAAATCTCCACATCTGTTATATTGATTACAGCCAAGCTTTTCACTCCGTTCCTCACAAATGGCTAAGCAAAAGTACTGGAAATTTATCAAATCTGTGTAAATGTAAGAAATATTCTTCAACATATAATGAATAAATGGCATGAAAATATGCGATTCCAAGGTAATATCTTTGAAAAAGCTGATGCCCGAAAAGGTATATTCGAGGGCGATTGCCTATCAGCACTATAGTTTTGCCTAACTCTAAATCCACTATCGACTCTCTTGAACAACACTAAATGTAACGGCGGACAACGGCGGACAACACTAAATGTAACGGAGCGACATAACGGCGGACAACGACGCGAGAACGGTGGCGAGAGACGGACTTTCGCTATGTAATCGCGCAGAAGGTGAGTCTCTGGTCTTTCTGCAGGTTAATTGTAGGAGTATTTATAATAAAACTGTTCATTTCTAGAACACTGTAGAATCTTATAATGTAGATGTGATAGGTTCGGAATCATGGCTCAATGCGGAAATATTAAACGCTGAAATCTTCAGACAAAATTTCTTAACATTCAGACGTGATAGAATAGATCGCATTGGCGGGGGTGTTTTTATATGCGTAAAAGACAACTTTGAAGCAGTAGAGGCATGGGTGGATGACAAATTTAAATAATAGGTGTACACATTCGAGATAGAAATTCAAAAAACCAATGGGAAATTATAGGTGCGTATAGGTCACAGAAAGATGGGCACGAACCGTTGCAAAGACTTGTAGAGCGAACCCGCGCAATCAGGAAAAGTGGTAAAAACGTCATTATCGGAGGAGACTTAAATTTACCGCACGCTACCTGGGAGAGGGATGTGGGGGCTGAAGGCGCCGCCAAACGCCTCGTTAACGAGTTGGTTTGGGACAACGGCTTAACGCAGGTAGTGACTAAACCGACACGCGATAATGCTTAACTGGACCTTTTCCTTATTCGACCGGTGGACAAACTTCTTTCCTGCGAAATAATTCCTGGAATTAGCGACCACAAAAGAGTCCTTCTAAAATTGGGCTTATAGCGGATGTACAGTAGAACAGATATGGACAAACTTTAGGAACATAATTTTAGAATGCTTAGAAAAATTCGTGCCTACCAAGAAACTACGGTACAATTCGGATCCGGTCTATTTCAACAAAGAAGTGAGGCGACTGAAAAGGAAGGTTAGGAAAGCGTATAGTAAACGTAATGTAAACAAGGAACAGAAAAATATTTTTCTACAATTATCTAAAGACTTACTAGAATTAAAGTTACATACCCAAGAAAATTACCTAAAATCAATTCTAAACGATCGATTGAACTGTTGGCAAAATTTCTTCAAGTATGTAAGACATAAGAAAGGGAACAAAGGAAATATTCCAGCGATCTGCGGAGCTGACGGTTCGTTAATTACAAATGACAGTGAAAAGGCGGCTTGTTTAAATAGGCATTACGCGTCGGTTTTCAAGCCGAAGGATCAGATTTTAGTAAATAAATTGTGACATACCGATATGTCACGTTAAAATAAACTAACATTTATTTGTAGACAATATGGTGGAACATGCATTACGAAATATCACGAGAGCTAGAGCTTAGCAACGACCGTGAATAAACAATGTAGTTTTTGTTTTTCTAAATGCATTAAGAGATGGCTGGGTGCCGAAAGTAGAAAATTTGGGATTGGGCGAAGAAGTTTAGACGATCAAAAGGTCAGCTACACCAAAATATAACGAACGTATGGATTGGCTGGGTGAGAGAAGGACGGTCAAATGTTATGAAAAAAAAAGAAAGATAGTTTAATACGAAGTCTTCGAGGGGTGAATCATGCAGGAGGATTTGATTCTGACCGGCATCGCGCTTCTGAACTGATCGTAGGTTCGTGAGAGGGAACGAGTATAATCCAGATAGTCAGAATTGGGTTATCAGTGAAATTTTAAGGACAGTGAATGATATTGCCGATATTTTCATGTGGAAGTAATATTGATGTATAAATTGGAACTTTGTCGGGAGTGGTAATCGAGTTCGGAACTATGTCATAGGACGTAATCGGGACTGATAATTTTGATAGTTTGAGACCAGCTTGATAGGGCAGAAGAGGATTTCTTGGGACTTTGGACTACGGCAAGCTCGCAAGATATTTCGACTGAGAAGTCTACGAGGACATCAACGAAGAATAGATAAGTTAACCGCGGTATAAAATTCTAAATTCAAAGATATCTTGATCAAAGGCATAACATAAATTCACTAAATTGTTTGCTAAAAAGGTAAAATAAACTTTGTTAAATTTTGTTCTTTAGAAAAGAAAGTGATCTTTCATTTAGTCAATCCAAACAGAAATGAACTAGGAATAGAATCATTCTATTTCAGATACCCAGCTGCGCTGTATAGTCAGCGGATCCTATAATCCATTATAAAGGTAATAAGGATTATAATATATCGTGACCCATTGACCCAGCAAGCCGGACGCTAAGATCTTTGGAAGATATTAATGTAGAGAAAATTTTGTATATCTCAAAATCAACACCCGTTATAGAAACCTTTAGAGTCGATGCAGGAATTATTAGAAAAAGGATTGCAAAAATTAGGAGAAATAAATCTGTAGGCGCTGACGGAATACCAGGAGAAATATTGAAATTGGGAGGAGAAGCCATGATTCCTTACCTTGCTCGGTTAATGGACGTCACTGTAAATAATAATACGATTCCTCAAAATTGGAAAGAGGCAATTGTAGTGCCGATTCACAAGGGAGGAGACAAAAGGATTGTTAGTAATTACAGGCCTATAAGTTTGACATCAGTTGTATGCAAGCAGATGGAACACATGATTGCGGAATATATTAGACGGGTCTGGAATAAAACCGACTGGCTTTTTCAAAATCAACACGGTTTTCGTTCTAGCTATTCGTGCGACAGCCAGACTATTTCTTTATGTCAGGACATAGCAGATTCATTAGACGAAGGGAGTAGGGTAGATGTGTAATATTAGACTTTTCTAAAGCATTTGATCTGGTTCCACATGGCCTTTTAATTGAAAAACTGTCAAAACTGGATTAGATCATCGAATAATCTTGTGATAAAAGAATTTCTTACGGGCCGAACTCAAGCAGTCAGAATAGGTGACAAACACTCATCGAAAGCCGATGTAACCTCTGGGGTCCCAGGGAGTGTGTTAGGCCATTGCTATTCTTAGCGTTTATTAATGATATTGCAACTGGGATAAAATCGAAAGTTAGACTTTTCGCCGATGATTGCATAATATATAGGAGTATTGGCGCGTCTTCGGATGAAAATGTTTTACAGAACGATCTTAACTGTTTATGGAACTGGGCGTGCAGAAATAAGTGGAATTAAATCCGGAAAAGAGTAAATTCATTTGTTTTACCAAATCTCGCTCGAATGTACACTCGAATTACAAGTTAGGAACTAACGATATACCGCGTGTAAAAACTGTAAGTACTAGGTTTGGTCCTGCGTAGCGACTAGGTTGGTCGGATCATATTAACAATGCGGTCAAAAAATCATGGAGGGCGCTGCACTTTGTTATGCGCATTCTAAAAAACAGTAATTCGAATGCCCGATCCTTGGCATATACTTCACTTGTTCGTCCTATTTTAGAACACGGAGCGGCCTGTTGGGACCCGTACAGAAAAGGGCAAATCGAGGCGTTAGATAAAATTCAAAAACGGGCCGGAAAGTTTGTAAATCATGGACGCGTTGATGGACGAGATGAGTGGGAACCCTTATCTAAGAGACGGGAACGGGCGCGTTTATGCGTAATGTACAAGACATACAAAGGGGACTCAGCATGGGCAGACATCAGTAAAAGATTACAGAAACCTGATTATAAAAGTAGAGGAGACCATCCCTGGAAAATACGATGTAGAAAGCAAAGAACTGATGTAGGCAAGTTCTCTTAGTGAATCGTACTATAGTAGATTGGAACAAATACCTGCAAAAGCACTACAGACTCTTCCTTCTAATGTAGTGAAATTTAAAAATATACTTAATTCTATGTAGGTCATCATTGATAATACTGGGACTTTTATCATTATTATTATTATTATTATTATTATTATTATTAGTTTCATTATTACAATCGTTAGTATTATTAATAATATGGTCATGTCTCTTATACAGTGAAGTGAAGTGAGTGAAGAGTTAGAGAGTTAGAGAGTGAAGTGTTAGAAAATCTATAAGTCAACATACAGATAACTCAAAATTAATTATAACTAGGATATTAATCTCTAATTCTAATTGTAATTATATTTGTAAATATTCGTAATAGTTTTTTATTGTCATATATCTAGTTGTAATAATGTTTGCCACTGAGCATTAGCTCAAAGCGAACTTTAAAAAATCTATCTATCTATCTAATGTCGCTATAGATTGAATAAGAAAATCACAAAAAGACTAACCCATTTACTATACATGGACGATTTAAAGCTCAATGCCGAAACGCATGATAAATTAGAATCGCTTATAAGTGTAGCAAAAATGTTCAGCGATGATATGGGGATGAAGTTCAGTCTTGATAAATGTGGTATAATAAATATTCAGAAAGGAAATGTACAAAACACAAACCAAATTTTCTGTGATATTAAACAGATACCACCTGAAGAAACATATTGTTATTTAGGAAACCCTCAGAACCACCGACTGGACCATAATCGTATCAAGGAGGAACGTCGAATAAAATATCAAAAGCTACTAACCAAGTTTTTAAACACTTACTTATCAGGGGGTTATCTGATTTAAGCTATCAACATCTGGGTTGTGCCGGTCCTAACCTACTCCTTTCGTATCGTTAAGTGAACTGAATCTGACCTGGAGGAGCTGGTGAGATCAACGAGAAGACTGTTACATCAATTCCGCTGTATTCATTTAAACTCTTCAGTAAAAAGATTATATCTACCTCGAATGATGGGAGGCAGAGGGTTAGTTAATACAAAAGCGCTTTGCCTGAGACAAGAGGAAAAACGCGACATGTCCTCTTAAACTCCACTGACATGACTGACATGAAATTAACTGTTACTTACTCCACTCCATTATACTGCTACACTCTACTACTACATGTTACTACACTCCATTGTATCTCCATGAACGAAATTATGAATTAAACCACCTACCCACCAGTCGAACTTTAATGAATAGAAACAACAAGAAATTCATGGAAGATACCCAAAACTATTGTATTGAAGGCAGGTTTACGGGGCTTGGTCATAAGTAAAAACGAACTACAAGCTGCATGTTCCTCCAGCACATATATTAATTATGTTTTCACGTTGTGGTTGAAAGCCCTGAGGATTGAAATAAATTTTTGGAAACGTCGGCAAACAAGAAGCTCGTAGTTCGTTTTTACTTATGACCAAGCCCTCTTTACTTATGAACTTGCCTTCTTTAGAGTTACTAAATTCTTTAGAGTTCTTAAGGTTACTAAATAAATTGTTCACGGCTCCAATGATAGCTTCTGCGAAGAATTAAAAAGATTTCAATTAAATTACCTTCACGAACTACTTTAGCTTCTAAGGCACACAATTTATTTCTTCATCTACATGAAGTACTCCCTTTTATCCCGAGACCTTTCATTAGTGATGTGTACCGCATATGCTGCCAGAAGCCACATGGCAGTTTCAAACGATAGGGCTCAGGCCGTTTCTTTATAGTGAGCGTTGCACTCGGAAATCCAAATAAGGGTTCCAGTGGTGACGCGGCATATTTCTGAAGGCGGACCTCCGTGACAGCAGGAACAGCGCGGCCAGCAAAAAGCCAAAGTGGGGGGCAGGAGCGAGAGGGGGCGGAGACAAAGGCGGCCTTCCCCAGAGGCACGCGAGCCTTCATACGGCGGCCACCTCGCGCCCCCCCTCGCCACTTAGGCACCCACGCGGCGCCATCTCCAACCTCCCTCCTCCTTCTCCTGTTCCTCCCTTCCCCCTTTACTCCTCATTAATCGCCTTTCCCTCTGGCCACCCACTTATAAATGACATTTTTTTTTATTTTTGTTTTTAATATTATTTACCTCTGTTTATCTTAATCTGACTTTTCCTCCATTCTACTGAATAGCATGTTCATGATCTTTTCTCCTTATGTTAGCATGTATTATCAAATCTTTTGTTCTTCGCCTTTACCTTCTTTTCATCCTCCTCCTAGTAACGCAAAATAACGTAGCATTTTAGTCATCGGACCGCATAAGGCGCGGGCCGGCGCGTAGGAGGGGGGGGGTCCAGGCGCTGGGCTGGCGGTGCAACCGAGCTGTCGCTTCGAGGGTGCAGGCCGCCGGGGCGTGTCTGGGAACATCTCAGAATTATGTGTAGGACAGATCCTCTGCAGCTGGAGGCGGGTCCCGGTTTGCGACCGGTTCCAAAACTCTGTAATGAGGTGACGTGGTCTGCGGGTCTTCAGCGTGGGAGGTCTGACACGTGACTCTTCGCGATAGGGGCTGTTGGAGGAAACCATTGGCATTCGAGTCTGGGTCGAATCACGGTACGCAGGCACTTTCTCTGATCCGTGAGGGAGTGATCGTAGGTTTGCGAGGGTGGCCACAGCAGATGCCGGGAGTGGTGCTACAAGTTAGCACGCTGGGGTACTCTGAGTCAGGCTGGGGCGGCTGGCCTCAGGAACGGGAGTGCTGGGGAGTGCAGCGGTAGTTTCAGGGGGGAATGTAAATAAACATTGTAATATACAGTCATTGTAAATAAACATGTTTAAAGAAACTCCGTGTCTGCGTTGTTCTTCACATCACGACGACATCACAATATACGGGAAATTTTAGAAGAAAATTATTTAAGTTAGTTAAGGGGGAAGTGAAATTAAATTCCATTTGTTGAGGTTGTAAACTACTTGAAGTTCTGAGAAACGGACAGTGCTTAAGACGTTATAAATTAAAGTGGACACCGCAAATCACACTATAAAACTGAACAAGAAAGAGTTTAAAGTATATGTATGAGTGAGAACGCTAATGAATTTCACACTTTCTAATTTGAACACGAACGCTTAAATGAAAGCAATAAGGTTACATCGAAGTGAGCATACCAATCATAAAATACATATCATCTCGTAGCGTTTCTATGGCGTCACTTTTCAGGATTACAATTGTCTTTATTTCTGGTATTTCAAATGAGACACACTAAAATACCTCTCAAAGTTTTTTACGCCGTTCCTAAAATGTCAAGTTAACAAATATTTTATTGAACGTGCATACCACATCCACTACTTACTTGGCGCTCACTTTCTTATTTTGCCTTTTTACGCACTGAAACTTTTCAGTTTACTCACCAGAATTTCTCAAACTGTCCGTCATACTGATTCAAAAGTGCTATTTTTTATCCCCTCTTGTATTACGAATTCAAAGTTTATTTGTGTGGTGTAATGGTAGAGAATTCTTTTTCAATACCACTACCGTTTTATGTGTTGCCGCCATACTGATTCAAAAATGTCCTATATGTCACAAGGCCATGTACGTATCATACATACAAGAGTGGCGGTACATTTTCAGGAGGTCGTCATTAATTTTGATAAATAGATGCAAGATACTGTAGATACTGATAATATATACTGATAAGACTGCATTAAATGACCGCAATACTAAATCAACTTTTGGAAAATTTTATAAAGTCGTTTTTAAGCACTGGTAAATAATTAAATAATCTTAACATCAATTGAACATTAAGTTGATTTGGAAAGTTTTTTGACAAATTTGCAACAATATAATTTATTAAAATATATATATTATTTTGTATAATATTTTTGGACATTTATATGTAATAAATACTCTCTCTGAGAATAATCTTGAATATTTTATGAGTTGATTCTCCAGAAAAGTAGGGCTATAAAAAACGTATCTTTGTATGTACTTTTGTAAATGTAAATTAATATGTTAATAACATTAAGGAGACTAGCACAAAATTAAACTCAATTTCTGACATCGCCTTGATATTTTCATTCTTTTAACATTGACAGCCCTACAATTTTGAACGATCCTCGAAAATATTCAAGATAAATCCCGGAGATATAAGCACAGAAAAACACAATACCATTAATGCCACTTCGGAATCAAAATTATTCATAAACATTGATGACAATGTTTTATCTAAAATAAGAATACCCTAATATATTTTTATACTTTATGATACATTACATTTTGCATTATTTGTGTAACTGCACTCCTTTTTGATTTTTTCATCTTCGTTTATTCCTGATTTTACTTAATTTCTTTATCATGTTTTTAAAATGACAACAATTTTTTACAGTATAATTGTCACCTTGCCCGTCACTTTGTTGGATGCACGGTGCAAAGTTGGGCAAGGTGACAATCATATACATACAATGAGCGATAATCGCGCTCGTGAAAACTGTTCAAACGGTTGGTTGTCTCGGTAGCTTAGGGGTTAGAGCAGCTGGGCGTAAACCAGAAGGCCAGGGTTCGAATCCTGATCGGGGCGACCAATTCTTTGAACTAATTTAACGATTTTTTACGTTAATGTGTGTCCTTTCAATACGTAATTGCCCTCTTCTCTTCGAAGGAAGGATGAAGGAAGGACTCAAGATTGCTAATGGCATTGATTTGATCGAAGTAAATCACACAAACGAGTTGTCAGAGCAGTCGATGTCTTAGTTCTCGTCCAGGCATTGTCCGTGGCAGCCACTTGTCAGGGTCGAACATCTACGATGGTCGGAATTCGATACAAGGAACGCTAGGTGAACAAAGAATCAATTGAGGATACCATAAAAGTTAGGTCTCATGAATCGTAACATTCCTTTCTCGTCAATATTGTGAATCACCCTCCACTGTAATCACATCAACGCATATGATCGACAAATTCTAATAAAATGATTAAATAAAAGTGAAACGAGATAAAATTAATTAGGCCCTTTCCTGCATTAGGCTGATAGGGAGAATAGCTACCCCCCTACGTCAAGGCTACATTAAGTCACATACGTTTCTAAGCAATTGTTTTTTTTTTCCCTTTCGTTTGTTTGATTTAATGAAAGTCATTTGGTTTATGCATTCTTCTCCACATATATTGATAAAGGTAAGTTTGAAATTATTCTTTAATTGCATTTCTAGTGAATTCAATTGCATTGGTGAGAATGAGTGAAATTTTAAATGGTATTTTTTTTTTTGTGAGTTACGTACGAAAGGAAAATTAGAAATTATTAAGTGGTGTATGAATGTTGGAATTATTGCAAGTAGACATGAATGTTCGAAGTGTGGAAGAGAAATGAAATTATCAAAAAAAATGAAAATAATGAGCACACCAATACAATCGAAAGCACTTGGAGTGCAATGAAGCGCCAATTGCCTCGGCATGGCGTCAAAGACCAATTTCAGATTTATCTTTTTGAATATATGTGGAGAAAAAAACATGTTAAAAAAGTATTAGTGACATTGTGTAAATTCTTAACATCTATAGTATCAATTTACGAAACTTCACAAAAAGACTAGACGTGAGTACAATATTTTTTACTTTTATATTTTTTAAAATTTTCTTAGTAGGAAATGACATTTTTTAATGTCTATTTATTTACTATTCCCTCTAAAAGAAATTTTCTTTAAAGTGAGCGTTCCCTTTAAAATAAATTCTCTTAAACGTGAGAGTATATAGAACAACGTGAGCGCCGGAGCGACAGCGGAGGCGCGAACCAGATCTCGAGCGAGGGCCGGAAGGCCCTGCGACGAACACGATGGATCCGTCGGGTAGCGACGTGCGGTAACACGTCGCGGACCATGTGAAAAAATGCGTTGGTTAAAGAATTGTGTAGGTTATAAAATTAAATTTGTAGCGTAAAAAGTACGAATAATCAGTTCACTTAATGAGAGTACGTTGCTACGGAGATTTATACGTACAGGCGGCTTTGGAGCAGGGGGGTATCTATTCTCCCGATCTACCCTGCATTATTTTGTGTCTACGTAAATACATATAGCAATAATTTTGGTGAAACACATGCAAGCTGCACCGTTTGTATATTTTATTTGAGTACATAATATGACAATTTATCAATTACAAAGGGCAACCTTTACCGCTTTCTTCTCACTAAGCTAAAATGTTTTCAAGCACTTTCCACAAAGAAGTTTATGGTAGGATGACCATGACATTGTCCCATTGGTCGACGGTACGGTTTGACCGGGTAACTGATAGTTACTAGAAGAATTCGGACGAAAAAACCTTCGATTTGAACCTTTTCAATGAATACCCTTTTATAAAACTTCAAGAAGAAATTAATATTCGTAATTTTGGGCAATTAAAAGTGCACGTCCTTTATGCTTACAATATACTCCAGAGAAAAAACTAATATTTACTTTCTCGTATTCATACGTATATACGGAGTAGTATACGTCGCATAGAGAGTTATATAATGCTGCGGAAAATCAATTTCGAGATTTCGACGGAAATACACGTTTTAAGGTTCCCTGATATAGAAAAATTAAAAAATTATTTTTCAAAACGTCCGTTCGTCCGTCCATCTGGAATGGAAGGTTCTTCATTAGTGTCCTGTAGATCTGCTAATAGTCCATATTTATTTTGAAGTGGAATTCCCGTTGTAGTCGTGTTGTAATTAAAAGTTGTAGATCTTTTACCTGGTTGTTGTAGTAATGAAGAACCTTCTCTTTTCCGTGTTCTTGATTGACTTTTGGATTGAGGTGTTGATGATGGTACTGGAATATTAGCTTGACAATTTAGTTGATGAATTAGATAAGTTAATTGTTTGGTCTTGAGGCATAGGTAATGAAGAATCAAATGTTGCTGATGTTCTGTGAAGCCCATAGTTGTTTTGATAATATACGCCAGGAATTGTTGAGATATCATTTACAGATTGTATATGTTGGTTATTCTGGTGTTGAACAATATCTTCAATACGATATCTTCTTAACGAACCTTGAATTTCGACATTCGGTTGTATACAAGTATTATCTTGAAGCGTGCCAATGGAAGCAATACTAGCAACATTCTGTGAACTGGAAGTTCGAAAAGACATATCCTTTTGCAGAGGATCGAGGCACTGATGTTAATTAATTTGTTTGTTTGTTATCAATTAATAGTCAGAATCAATGATATATTAACACACCCGAGTAGGATAAGTCACTTTAAATAGAAAAGTTCAGGAGAATATTTTATAATATGTCACCATTCAAACAAGGCCTCCTGAATCTAATTTTTTTTATTAGATGCAATTTATTCATATTATTATATTTAAGAGTACATATGAATTAAATAATGTCAATTAAAGTTTCTCGAAAACTCAACACTTTTCTGTGAAAGTGAGCTCAAATTTCCGCATTTTCAGAAACGCACAAACCTCATTTTCACAAAATGTCTCTACTTTTTCTTCGAACATTTTCAATGGCTAGTGCTATCTACACGGTTTAATATTACGTAAAGTACTTTTTGGTGTATTTCTAGTTTTCTTTTTGAAAAAAATATACAAATGTAATTATTTTAAAATATCTCTCAAGCCGTTAAATGCACATTTCCATCGATTTGTATGCATTATTGAATTTGCGAGGTGAAGTGCTTCAGATGACTTCAAATGAAGTTTTGGAAAAACTCATTAGATTCTTGTGAAAAAGAGCATCAAATTTCGCATTTACAGTAATACTTAAAGCCTTCTTAAATTAATCTCTCCAATTGTTCATGAATTAATTATTTAAAATTTTACTCTTTAATTTCCTAATAATTTTGCATATCAATTGTCTTCTTGTATGATTTTCATGTTTAAATTAAGAACTGTACGTAATCGACCATATGGCACGTTAGAGAAGGTAACTAAACCAGTCCAACATTTAAAATTTTAAAGATTATACCAAAATTGTATTTTACCATTACTTTCTTTGTATACATCGTATTAGGTGATATGCGTATATATAAAAGTTAAGAATGCAGCCATTTCGATATTGTGCGAAATGTACGTTCTGGTCCCCTGAATGGTGTATAGGTGAACGTTGAGACCCTATAAATTCAACATGGCGAAGATTTGCACGCCAACTATCGAATTAACGAAAGTGTTGGGATACAATGGGTGTTATTATTAGATAAAAAATATGTGAAATAGTAGAATCTTATTTCTTAATAAAACTAATATAAATTCCATAATCAGAGGATTTATGAAATAAAGATGAAATTAAATACATGGCTTAAAATAATTTTAATTTTCAAGTAATACATAGTGTAATGAAATAAAATTATACGTCACTGACTAGAAATGTCTGTTATATATATATATATTATATATATATATATTATATATATATATATATATATATAACATCAACACATGACTGTGATAAGAACATATCGAAGGAATGTACATATTCATTGCACTTAAATGACAAATGTTTGAGATTTAGTGAAAATTGAATGAACCAGATATATGAATTCATTCAACTTAACGGTTTAGTAAAGGATAAACTTATGTACCACAGATGGGTACATTTCAATAACAAATTGCGAGGAGCCGTCATTAAAATTTCTTAAACAATGGTCCATAACAATAATATTCACATTTATTATTGAATTTTACCAGACACTTAGTGCCTAATTGTCTGGGCTTATAAACATACATTTCATTGATGCATGTATCTTACGCGATGGGGAGAAAACCAGGAAAAACTAAAAAGTAAGTATGCTATCTTCATATATACAAAATAAATTAAATGAAATATTTAATTACCCTAATTGGAATTTAAAAATTTTAAAAAAGGAAATTTATCCCAATCCCATCTTTCCAATCATGATGATGATTGAGAGCCAATTTCTCGCATGCGTATAGAAATCTATGTCAAAATAATGGAGGTCTAGAATTTCACAATATTAACATAAATAATTCCAATTTTAGAAAATGAAAAATATTCTATTGAACACTGCAATCCTGCGAAGAAAAATTAATGCTGTATCAAATGTTCAGTTCACGATAAATGCAGTAAAAGGCATATTTTTACAAGAATATTCAAAAACAATAAAATAAATCTATCAAAAAAAAACAGGAAATGAAAAATGTACATTAAAAATTTGTATTCTCCTTCTCACAAAACTTTCAATGTACAAATACTATTCAAAATATCCATTTTGTAACTTGTGACAAAACTGTACTTCAAAGATTATAACATTTATAGAAATTATAGAATTTCAAACCATGCTTTTGTGGAGTAACAATAATAATAATAATAATAATAATAATAATAATAATAATAATGAATTCTATATCATATCAACAAATAATCTTGTCTTACATTTTAGAACGCATAGCTTTAAAAATTAAATTAAGTAACACTATTTACTCTCTAAATTCAATAATTTATAAACCTCCAAACACACACATTCCTACTCAAATTTATAATTTCATTTTTCAATCATCTAATCCAATTACCCTCTTAGGAGACTTGAACAGCAAAAGCATTTTGGGGCGATGCAACTCATCAAATCCCTAAGGTATTCATTTACAACAAATGTATCATTCAAAATAATAGTCATATATCCTCCCGTGAAACCAACCTATTACTCTAATCACAACAATATAATACCAGATATTTTAAGTGTAATAATTTAGAAAATGTAATTCTTAGTGTAATGTAAAGATTGCTTTCAATCTTTACTTCCTCATTCAGATTTTGATATTTTCCTTATTAAAATGTTTCAATTATCCACTATTAAAATAACTAAAAAATATTTAAAATATATCAACATAATCTAAGACATTTTTGGCAACAAAATCCTTCACATTAGAAGAAAAATTAATAATTTAGTACGAACTATGAAAGTACGTGTAGACCAATATGAATTAGACAAATTTCAAAATTATATTGCACAAATATACCCCAACATCAGACCACATGTAATAAAAATACAATATTTTTTCAAAAATGAAATTTGACTGCAAAAAACTAGAAAAATTTTTACACCAAACCCTGTAACAGATCAAACTTAATGCATCAATTGAGTTTTTTAATTTTTTTTAACATTATTTGCTCCTTTCAAAAATAATATTTGTTTCTCCTACAGAAGTTCAAAAAATAACACAAGAATTAATAAATTAATAAATTATTTCTTAGCAATTCTTTCTCTTAAGTTCTCTTAATGGAATAAGAGGTTAATAATATTGTGACATTAATAGCCCACCCCTCAAAATTTTCGCTACGTTGGTTATGACGCTGCTCTCAGGAAGTTTTATTTCTTTTCTAGAACTTTCTCCGTTCTTGCACTTATACATTTTCAGAAGAATGTTACCCACTCGTTTAGGCCCACATTTTCTGCGTAACTGGAGAGATGTTTCTCGTATTACAAGACACTGATGATAATATCACAATATACAGTACAAGTTTCCCTCAAAAAAAAATCGCGCACTGGAAACGCAACGCAATGCAAGCTTTTGAATAAGAAATGCGGGATCGATCTCGCTCGCGTAAGCTCTCAGCGCAGCGTTTTGCCGCTTTAGACGGCTGGAGTGGCACACATTTATTTGGACAGCAGGCATGCTAATCTCCAGCCAAGAAAAAGTCCCTAACTGATATACTTCCATTACATGGGGGATTTAAGTTGGAGTTGACCCCTACCGCCTTCAACTTAAATTCTAATTAAAGTCTCTAAGCCAATGTAGTAAGTATGGCGGGTGGTTTACGGGAGGATGGTATTGCGGGTCGCATCTTCCGTGAAACACATCTTACGGAAAATGTTTTTTTTTTAAACGTTCGTCCGCCCGTCTGTTTGTCCGTCTGTGGGTGAATACTATTAGCGCTTAAGCCATCCGTACGATCATTTCCAAATTTAAGAAACCTCTGTCCATCTGGCTCTAGTTTAAGCTTAGAAATCTTGAAAACATTTTTTTAAATTTGGGGGTACTTTACATGAAGCTCCCTGAGGAGCTTTTCAAAATTGTCTCGGAAACATCTCCAAATGTTTTCTTTAAATTTCTTGAAAGAATAAAGTATAAAATCTTACAAATGTGCCATAGGTCGGATTTTCACCATTAACTCTGAATTTTGAAACTTGCAGAAGTTTTAATTTTTTCGTCTTCCTATAACTATAAAGTTGAAGACAGAGATTGTTCCTTGAAATGACATTTGTGGTTCATAATTATTGCTTTCATTAAGGTCATGTAGATTTTTTGAAAATTTTAATAGTTTTCATGCAATATTGCGTGCAATATTTGAAATTTTAAAAAGGAACAAAAACAAAATTTTCTCAATATCGGCTCAAACATATTTTTAAAATTTTTTGGTAGGGACAGTGATTAATGCACACTATAAGATAACATGAATGCTATATTGCTCTATCCTTTTATTTTTTCAAAAAATACCCAACTCTAATTGTTTTGAAATATCTCTCACGTCGTTAATATACACATTTCCATCGATCTGTATACATTATTGTGTTTATGAGTGAAAGTGCTTGAAACGAACATTTTCGAAAACTCAATAGATTCCTGTAAAAAAGAGCTCCAATTTCGCATATACAGTAACGCTTAACGTCATTTTCTTAAAGACGGCCCCAAATTTTTCATTGAAAATTCTATTTAGGACGGTGCTTTACTCTTATTTAATATTTTTGAAATAATATTTCGGTTCTCCTATTAAGAAACTGAAAAGTTGAAAAACTGTCAAAACTGTACTTTGGGCAACGACAGATGGCAGCTGGCCAGAGAATGGAGGAAGAAGAGTCCACTCCAAGGAAATTAGAGAAATGTTTTACGTGAAAGTGTGTGCCATTCTGTAGTACCATTAGTTCTTTATTACGAACACACTAGCTCACTTATGCACACTGGCTCAAGTTTGCAGAGCGCTTTGTCTGATCGACGCCAGCACAAACGTAGGTACAGTTCAGAGTCTGAGGTCGATGTTGAGATCCGCGTTATGCAGATCGTACACAAAGACTTAATAAACAGACGGACCCAGAGATGGGGTTTTCACTTTTGATGTCCTTTGGGGGCGAAAGTATAAAATGAACTCTTACACCGATTTAATGTATAACAATCGTATTCACAATACTGTAGATGGATTCAAGAGGTTCTGCTGATTGTTTCTACAGTTGTATTTATACGCCTTTACGAAATATTTGTTCCTTTTTGAAAATTATTTTACATTAACGTCCTTGCAAAAGTAGCAAAATGCAAATATTAAATATCATATTTTAGATGTATCTTCCTGTACGGATCTTTATTATTGATATCTTAAGAGAACCACGAATATCTTAAGAGATCCAATGATTTCTTGTAACAATCACATCAGTAGATGTCTTCTAATCGAAGAATTAGAATTTACTGGCCACAGTTTCCGCGAATTTTTGCCAAGTTTCAGTAACTCTCCGGCCGGGACGCGTGCAGAATTATATGAGCAGTAGGAAGAACAAACCGGACTCGCTTCGCGTGACAGCCACGCGTTATGAATGCGTGAATAGCCGATTGGCGCCTCCGAAGAAAAAGAAAGTGCCGCCCCACTGGAGATGGAGATGGCGGGGCCGCGGCGAAGGATCCCATACGCGCAGTGATGCATCGCGTCTCGATCACGCGCTTTCATCTCGTCCCGTGGGGCGGGGCACTGGCGTGCACACTCTGCTCCGGCAGGATTTTCTAAGGGATGCCGTTAACTCTTAAAATTATTGGGAAAAGGTAGCTCTTTATAGAGCAGATTCATTTCATGCAAAAAGTAGGTCTCATGCACACGATAGCTTTAAATTCAAAGAAACTGATGATGCCATTTTACATGCCCCCAAGTATGAATCAATCAGAATTTTGAAGTTATACATGCCACAAAAACTAAACAATAAACGTTTGAAATACTCTGTTTTCAGAGCGCACGCCAATGTTTATTAGTTTGTTACAAACAAATATTTTTTTAAACTTTTAGTATTTCTTTAAAAGAAAAAATTGCCTACATAAAATTAATTTTATATTTTTAGAATTGTCATAGCAAAAAATATTACATAAATTTAAAAACGTAATATCAACAAAGCCAACCTTTTGATGTGAACATTTCTGTTCTCTAATTGCTTTATGTATTCTTACAATCCAGAAAGTTCGAAAGTGGGGCTTAAAAACATGTAAGTTATACATAGAAACATCTTACCGGAGTGAATGAGTACCGAAGGCAGAGTAACGCATTTAGCAAGTCACACAGCTCTGTCCAATCACGACGCCTCTCCACGGCGAATTAGTGGATCCCAATGTAGAACTTCTTCTCTAGGATCTTCAGAAGAACCAGAGAGGATTCATTTCACACATTGGAAGCACACTGTGGAGCTGCCTGCTCAGGCACAGCTGTTAGTCGTATGAATCTGTTGGTGCTCAGCATTTCGGCTTCATGTACTTCTTTAGCTGCAAATGAAAAAAAAATCCTTCGACGTTAGTCTGTACCCATTCGAATGACAGCATAGTTGGTACACCCATTTGTCAGAAATCAAAAAAAGAATATTCCAGAATTTTGTACTAATTTATACACAAATTAAAAATTTTGAACTGATGCACAAATCAAAGTAAAAAATGTATAAGAGTGGTGCGCTAACTAACGTTAAGTTAGCATACCCCAAGAAAAATACATAAAAAAAAAAACTAAAAACATCACAGTTTTGTACTAATTTATCCACTAATTAAAAACTTTGAACCGATGCACATCAAAATAAAAAATGTATAAGAGTGGGTGCGCTAACTTAACGTTAAGGACGATACCTAAAACTAAAAAAAAAACGAAATTTTAAGGTTAAAAAAACATCCGCACCCAGCAAAAGACTATGAAAACCAGAATTTTGTTAAAATTAGAAACAATTAAATCATTTCGCACGCAAACCAACAATTAAAACTGCAACTGAGAGAAACAAATGTCACACTTTTTGAAATTAAATTCCTCTCAGCAAAACACTTCACCCGGCATGGTCTTCACATGAACCTTACTGGAAAACTTGCAGTCGGTGACAAGCTTGCACAATACATCATCAACTCCAGTCCTACGCAGTCTCTTGCCAAAAATCTATCCCTTTCACTTTCCTTACGTTCTCCATCCCCCACCTTTATTTCGAACCCAGTTGCCTTCTCCTCAGAACCTCCCGTTTCTCCCATTCTCACTACCAATTCATCCACACCTGATGCCCCATTTTCCTCACAACCTGTCACTGCCGGGACACACACCTTCGACCACGCACTCGAGGTAAAAGTGGAGTAAATATTTAGCAACTACAGACAGATGCAGCAGAAAAACATTCGTGTAGGTACTTGCAAAAGATAAACATTCTGCACCATAATGTTCAATCCAGTCGTACGTCAGTAGATAGGCCGGGGCTTGTTCTTATTTGAATTGTATTTGAATTTGAATTCCGCCATCTTAGACCCGTGGTGGGCCAATAACGTCGAAGGGCGTAAAGGCGCTGTACGCGAAATCTACAGGCCGCACCCCGCAATTATTCACGTGCTTTGTGCGTAAACGTAACGGTGTCCAGTGAACGTTTTTGCATTTGTAATACAAACTTGGTATGTTTCTGAGTTTCTGAGACGGTGCTCTGTGCTGTAAACTCGAAATGCCCCAATTTAGGCGTTGTGGGGTACCCAATTGCCGAAACAACAAAAACATAAGGAGAGGACGGCAATTCTTCAGGTTTCCAACAGATCCTGAAAGGTAAGCGATATGAAATGCTTAGCATGGATCCATAAAAATAATTTCATGTACTATTTAGTGACAGTAAATTATCTATGTCACTAAATAGTACATGAAATTAATTTAAATAATGTAATTATATTATTATATAAAACATTAATTTCTTACAATTATGAACATCCAATGTATTAAAGTATGAAAGCACGGTTCTTAATAATAATTGTAAGTTATAATAGCTATATAACATTAAGGTGATTTTGATATAACTATAATAGCTCAATAATACATTACTAATTTTATTACAGGTGTATGAAATGGCTAAAGGCAATTGGGGACCCGACTTTGGCATCTTGCCCTTGGGAATTTCTCACAAGGTTAAGGTATTTATCAACGAGCTTGAATTACATAGAGAGGAAATGAGTACTGATACAGCGCTCCTGCTTGAAGCGTTTTGCACTACTGGCCGCCATGTTTTCTGAGGTCAAAACAAATCAAAAGGCATTCGAGGCTTGTACGGACTCTTGTTAAGAAGTACACGTTTTCGGCGTATTTCGGTGTAGTGTGTTTGAATTTGCGATCATAAAATGCCGTCCTGTTGTTCTGCGTACAACTGCACCAATAGAAACGACAAAACTATTGGAATATCGTATTTTATGTCAGTATTTTCGCATTCACTCCATTGAATTTTTACCTATAATTGGTGTTAGTATCTATCTTGTTTTGTAACATTTTAGATTTCCCCTGAACGACGAAGAATTGACCAGGAGATGGGTAGTGTTGATGAGAAGAGAAAAGTGGTGGCCTACCAAGCCGAGCCGCATTTGCTCCAATCACTTTGAAGAACAATATATGTACAAAGTGAACGACTGCAGGCGATTTTTGAGCAATGCAGTGCCCACCATATTTTCTTTTCCTGAGAACTTACAAAGGAAGGAGAAGATACGAAGGGTTTCAGTGAAGAGGGCAGTATCTTCTTCTTCAGATGAAGAAACAGTGAATATAGAGAATGTAAGTGATATTGCAAATGGCTTACATAACTATAGCTTGCCAAGTCCCACAAAAATCAACAAAAAGTACCTGGAAGCTGTAACCAACTGCCAAAAAACTCAAAAGAAGCTCAAAACCGCCAGACAAGGAATGCGAAGGAAACAGGAGCAGTTTTCAACACAAAATAACCTCATTGAGGAACTAAACAAACGATTGTGTGAGTCTGGCTCAGCATTATAAACAATTGTTTCAGTGATTGTGATCAGGAAATATATTTAGGAGAGGTGACCATAGAGGTAGCAGCAATTGTTGTCCGGGGGCTGATCCGTGACGTCATCGTTGGGATGGATGCACTTGATGCTTGCTAAGCCGTTGTCGACGTGAGAGCGAGGAGAATAACGCTAAAGTCGCAAGGTTCTATTGGAAGCAGGTCAGTGGTCGCTGAACTTGATGACACGGAGGCGGAAGGAAGCGAGCTTCAAGCTACCATGGAAGAGACTCTTCAGAATGTGGAAAGGGCCGCGGAGGAGGTCATCGATCAAGAGGGCTGTCCGGTGCGAGTTCGCCAGTTGCTAAGGGAATTTATTGAAGCTTTTGGGGAGTCGTCGGAGCCGGTGAAGGGCTACAGATTTAAGCTGCAATTGAAGGATACTACCCGTTTTCTACGAAGCAATATCCCGTACCACAGGTGTATCATGGGCGGTGCGCCAGTTGATTAAAGAGATGGAGCAGAAGGGCTTATTAGAAAGGCAATAACCCCGTACGTTAGTCCGTTGGTTGTAGTAGTAAAGAAGAACGGGAGCATTCGTTTGGGTCTTGACGCGAGAAGGTTGAATACAGTCACAATTCCACGATACGAGACGCCACCTACTGTAAATGAAATGGTTATGAAGTTAGGAGGGGCGAAGATCTTCAGCGCGTTAGATTTTTCATCCGCGTATTGGCAAATAGAGGTAGAAGCTGGATGTCAGCAATATATTAGTTTTAAATTTGAAGGAACTGTATATTCATTTACACGATTGCCATTCGGGTTGAAGAATTCTGGAGCAGCGTTGATCAGGTATCTCGACGATGTGATCCCGGCAGACTTGAAGAACACCATAGTGATGTACGTCGACGACATTATTCTGTTCTCACCTGATTTGGAGTCTCACTTGAAGGATTTGAGATTTTCAGAGAGTACAATTTAAAATTGAACTTAGAAAAGTGTGAGTTTTGTCGTCAATAGGTGCAGTTCATGGGACACGAGATCTCGAGTACAGGGATGAAGATACAGGAGAACAAGAGAGAATTGATTCGGAGCTTACCACCACCCAAGAATGTGCGAGGATTGCGTCGACTTTTCGGAATTTGTAACTATTATGCGCGATTCGTAAAGAATTACTCGCAGAAAGTAGTGCCGTTGTTGCACCTGTTCAAGAAAGGGAGCAGGTGGCAATGGACTCAACAATGCCAAGAAGCCTTCGAGCAGTTGTTGAGTGCTTTCGAACGCACGTACGTAGTTCAATACCCCGATTTTCGTCGCCGTATGTATTTACAAACAGACAGTAGCGGGTTCGTATTGGGGGCGATATTATATCAACTGGGTGAATGTGGAGAACTGCAAATAATTGCTTTAGACAGTCGCACGTTAAAAGGAAGCGAATTAAACTTCGGAGTGGCAGAATTGGAAGCACTTGCTATTGTGTGGGCGACCCGAAAATTTAGGACATTGTTGGTAGGGCGTCCATTCACAATTATTACGGACTACAAAGCATTAATATTTCTTATGAGAAGCCACACTCGCAACGATAAGCTGCTACGCTGGACTTTGTGGTTACAACAATTTCAATTCGAGATCGAATATTGTGAAGGTCGGAAGAATTTGCTTCCAGACTATCTGTCAAGGATAAAGGTGAAAGAGAAAGGGGTGTTTGAGAGCGTAATGATAGTCATTAGGGTACGAGAAATCAACCCACGATGGACGACAAGAGCGGTGATAGATATGCAACGGCGTGTAGTTTCTGTATGAAGAGACGCTACAGAAATGCCGTCGGCGGTGTTGCGGGCCAGGAAGTACCCGCACCGCCGATAGAGGGAGCAGCGAGCGCGCCCCGTCGCCACCCGGCGACCTGGATCAGGAAGGGGCCCCTACAACAGGAAGGGGCAGAGCAGCTACCCCTCCCCGGCGGGGAGGGGGACACCGAGAGGAGGGCCGCAGCGCCGGAGGCCTCGGCCACTCTGAACTTAGATTCGTAGCTGTCAAGACTGGAAGGAAACTATAGTAAACGTGCTTCGTGTTCGGACTGCGATTATTGGAACTTGGACTGTACCCCTGTTATAACGACTCGGCTAATGAACATTCTTCCTGTGATTCTAGACCCTGGCACGCTTGTATATGGTTATTCTTTGAAGGTTGTAGGATAAATAAAATTGTTGTGTTACAGATTGTCTTACTTTTTGATTTGGTATACAACACGGCGCAACGGTTTTGTGCAAGAAATAGTGAAGATGATTAATGGTCAGCCCTATGACGAGAATCGAATACGAAAGGAGAAGGATAAAGCCGTGAATAATTGGAAGATCTATGAAAATATATTATTAAGAAGAACCGGTGGCCCAGGAGAGAAATTTCGGATATGGATTCCAGAGGAAAATCGTAAGGAGTTAGCTACTTCCACGCATGAGCATTATGGGCATTTTGGAGGGGGAAATTGCACAGATTTTATCGGATTACTGTTATTGGCCAAATATGTGAAGGGAGGTGCGGCAGATAGCGAGTTCCTGTGACGTATGTCAAAGGACGAAACAGCCGAACAGATGCTACGAGGGTGAATGGCAACCCGTTATACCGCGAGGGCCCCGTGAATTGTATGCGGTAGATTTATATGGCCCGCTGCCGAAGACTAGGTTTGGAAACCAACATTTAATGGTGATATTGGATGTTTTTTCGAAGTTTGTACAGATTTTCCCAATAAAGAAGCCCAACGCCACCAGTTGCATACGGCAAGTGAAGCGATTCATTGAGATGTGTGGAAAACCAACAAGAATATTGAGCGACAGAGGTACCCAATTTACGAATGACAAGTGGAAGGAAGAAATGGAGACGCTGGGGATTTCCATTCACTTCTACCATGTACACGAGAAGACTTCCTCCTTTCATATGCGAAAAGAAAATGAAGCATTTGCATTTGCAGATTTCAAAAGTGTTTAATTTACAATAATTCAAGATTTATTTTTAAAAAGAGATATCAGGAAACCGAAATCTCTGGCGTTAATTTTGGTTCTCGACAATGTTAATAGGTATTTGTTTGAAATATTCGAAAATTCAGATCGTTCGCCCAGAATTGGACGTACGGCATTTTTAAACGTCTCCTGCTTCGAGGAATAAATTTACAGAAAAATTGGAGCTCTTTTCGAGAAAATTTGAAAAATATAATGAGGTTTGGTGTATAGTACCTTCAAAATTAAAAGATTCGTTTCATATTTGAAGATTCGTAATGTTAGCCAGTTCGTTCAAGAAATATCCATTTGGGTGAAAATCATGTTTATTTTAAGCTCCAGAATTACGGATTGTCAAAGAGGTTTTTTGGAAAATCACTTTTTCGTGTTCAAAAAACAAGCGTGTGACAGCACAAGATGTTTAAAGATGGCGTACGTTCAATTTTGGGCGAACGATCTGAATTTTCGAAAATTTCAAACAAATACCTATTAACATTGTCGAAAACAAATATTAACGCTAGAGATTTTTGTTTCATGAAATCTCTTTTTAAAAATAGATATTGAATTAATGTAAATTAAACCCTCCACTCTTTCCTAGTAATGATCCACTCTTCACTAGTAATGATTGCTGCTATTGGGTCTAACCGCTTCCTTGTTCTTTGGATGGCTACTGTTTTTTTAAATTTCTTCCAACAGTATTATCTCGAAAGTACTGGAGGAGAACAGTTGATATCTGGAGTTCAAGGGTGGTGTTAGCTTCTACTGTAGGCCTGGTTCCTTGTGATTCCAGTGAAAAATCAGTAACTGCACTGAAACAGTAGAAGCTCCCGCCAATTGATAATCATAAGTGAATCAGCGTGTACTGGGTAGGGAGGAGAACGAGGAAATCTTTATGAATTGTCGCCTGCTCTTTCCTTCTCAGATAAATACTTGGATAGTTTATCAACATAAAATCGGAATTTTAGCGCGTTTGATGTAATATTAAACATAAAAAATCCTTTGCGTGTTAATTTTTAGCGTATCAAAATAGCCCCGACACCCGTATCACATTAGCCTCTTAAGTTGTATCATATTAGCCCCACAAATTTGAGGCTGTATATATCATGACACGATTAATATTATTGCATTATTTTAACGCAGAAAAAATATTAATTCTTTTTTAATGATAGCCTGTTTTAAAAAAATATCGTGTCATACAAAATAACGAAGTAACATCAAACGTTTTATATCACGGCGTTCTAGTTTTTGACAGGAAAAATTAGGCATTTTGGTTTTGATTTTTTTCCTCCAAAATATTGTAACATTCTGAGAGCTTCCTATATGGTCATTATAATAGAATATATTTTCTATCATTTGTCATTTTCTTGTTAATTTTAGACATAGATAAGAAACAACTCTTAAACGGTAATTTATTAGCCCCAATTTTCTACTGTATAATATTAACTCCGACTGTTCTTATTAACATTGTCGAAAAATAATATTAACGCTGGAGATTTTTGTTTAATGAAATCTCTTTTTAAAAATAGATCTTGTATTAATATGAATTAAACACTCTGTTGTTTTTTTTTAAACTGCAAATGCGTCACTTTCAGATCGGAAAGGAGGTAGTCTTGTCGTGTACCTCGTGGTGCAGGGGCAACCGTGTCAGATGAGTTAAATTTAAAGACCCGAGTTCGAATTCCGGCGAGTAGAAAATATTTTATGCTGCAGTAGGTGTCTTTTTTTGTTTATTTTTTACAGGTTCACATAGTTCGTGTTGAATATTGCGTAGCATTACGAATAATACGTGAAAATACATCTGTTGAAGCCACACTTGTTTTGAACATAAAACACTTTCTCAATAGTATGTATCGTAAGATAAACTTGATTTAGGTGAGTAAACATAGACCATTCACTTTGATTCTCTAAATTAAAACTTGACGTAACTGAGAACAGTGTCGTCATAAGAGTTATTATGATACATATATCCAATGCTTTATTTTTAAAATCTTAGGCCCCGAAACGCGCCTCAAATTAATTATTAATATAATAGCAATAGTTATTTATATATAATATAATTTAATAATTTTTCCAAGGAACCGGAACGCCGTTCAGTCGCGTACCGACAGAAATCAAGCCCTATATATACAGGATATTCGGGGAGAAATGTCGACAATTTTAAGGATATTTTGTCTAATAAACTACACGGATATTCCAAATGGCTAAGCCGCAATAAGCATTCAAAAGTTGGTTTGGATATGTTTTCTAGCCAACTATTTGCGTTGTAGAAGCATATAAACATTTCATTAATATCTAAATTGTGATTTATTAACAAAATAAATGAATACATTTGATCAGAAAGAAAAATTAACCTAGAAATAAAAAAACACCTAATTTTTACAGTAGACTGCTTTTATATTTCTCGGTTAATTTTTCTTTCTGAACTAATATATTAATATTGTTAATATAATGTTACATGTTTCTGGTCTGTTTATACTATTCTAGAATGAAATTTTTGCGTAGAAATTATATTTTTAAACCAACATTTGCGTGTTTATTGCAGCTCAGCCATTCAGAATATACATGTAGTTTATTAGACAAAATATGATTAAAATTGTCTAAACAGCTTTTTTTCAAAGTTTCGACGTTTCCTTCCCCGACACTCTGTATATCCATGTTTCTTTAAAACAAAAAAAAAATCATTTGCGTACTGCAAATTAATTAATTAAACCCATGGTAATAGAACTGTTAACATAAGTACTGTCACATATCTTTCGCAGGATAAGGAGTTAAAATTAAACAAAAATTATAGTTCACATGAATTTTGACAAATTGCGTCTTACTTTCTTTGATATTGGAATGGTTACATTATATTACAATATTCAAATAGTTAACAATTTCGGCTAAAGATTCTCGTTTGATAATTCTCCAATTTCGTATTGTAATAAGATATATTACGATACTCATGTTGTAAATAACTATTTGACAACTATTATGTTTAGTGTACGTGTCTAGCAGGTTTTGTATTATTCTGAGAAACTGGATCATACGAAGCACGTTTACTACGTTATTCACACAGGAGCACATGAATCTCAAAAATGTTTTTAATAATGTAATCCTTGCTGATGAATCAACGTTTTATTAATTATTTTAATTTTGAAAATTTTCATTAGTTTGGATGTTTAAATATACGTATCTCATGTAATTACATGTCTGTGAAACAAGATAGCATTCTATGAAGCAAGAAACATTGTTTTTCATTTGATCATTCAACTTCATCAATCACTCACAAGTACTTTATTTTTCTCTGCTTATCAGTTTTTGAATCTCAGATCTTCGATAAAGACATGAATCAAATAACATCGTAGATATTTGAGTGTTTTAAAAATAATAACGTGAATAAATGCTTAATGTATTGAATTGGTTTTATAATAACCTGTAAAAACATGGGTTTCTGTAGGTTTTGGGATGTTGAAAACATTCAAATAGTAAAGGCAATGTTAAGCTGGTGACCTTTAACATTGTTTATTTAATATTTTTCTTAGGGATAGTTTATAATGGTTAAACGTTTTCAAAGAATCACATTAGATACCTTGAATGGCCCGTTTTCGTTTAATAAACCGCTACGTTCTCCTGTACAGATGGTCGTGCAAAATTCAAGGTTTCGGCAGTTTCGTAGAATGGAGAGTACCGTCCAACAAACCACCTTCGAACTCTGACGATACTGAAATGTAGTCTGGGTTGGGAAGGCTGAAGGTTGATCTAGACCACCAAGTTCGTTCTACGTATTTTCATTGGAAAATGCTAGAGCATTGATATTTACTAAACTGTAAACAAACGCTAAATCTTTTTGAATTGTTATAACATCTGTTTTGCTTTCTTTTAGTAGTATCAACTCGTTTTACCAAGTACGTGAGTTTGTTATATTTTTACACGATACAATAATTTAATTTTACAAGTATTTATTTTCAAGCATTTAGGAATTCATGAAATTTCATTGAAACGTTCGCCAATCTAAAAAGCGTTTTAAATGTATATTAAATATATAAATGTTGTTTAAAACTATGTATTAACAATGCGTAGATTTAGCACATGATGCTTTTAGCTCTGATTTGAATATTATACAATGAAATCATGAAATTAACTGTTTTAGAAAGATGATCCTGACTTATTGAATGATAAATTGAATTGAAAATATTAACTTAAAATTTATATACGTTCATTTAGAAATTTCTATACTTGTGTAAATATTGTGATGTATGATTCTACTCATGTGATTTTTTAAAATACAAAATAAATATTTTTTATTTTCTAGCTATTCGGTTGCTCAACATCCATTTGATAGAAAAGCAGAAACACTCATTTCGACGTAATGCACATTCAAAAATAATTTGTAAATAATCAGTTTCGTCTTTATTTGATAAATATATCGACTTGCAAATTGCTGCATTTAAAAGGGAATATAAAAACGAAATAAAAGGTATATTCATACTCGCCATAAAAAGACGGATTTAGCGTAATTAAATTGGCCACAGAATTTGTTTATAAGCTGTGTTTTTTAAGCGTAGCAAGCAAAAGCGCAACATTGAAGAACTGTGTTTTTCAGTATGCTTGTGTTAAGTGAAAACAAATGGGGTCATTCTAAGATGTTAATTTCTTATAAACAATTACATATATCTCGAGAACGAAATATGATAACACCGATCGAATTCCGGAATTTTGTATCGCGTTTAAACGCCCCTCACATGAGACAATAAAAATTGCAACAATTGAAAATTTATAAACAATTTCCAACTTTTGCAAATCTAAAGGGGGGAGGGTCTCCCGATGCCCAAAAGCCGAAAATTTTAATTAACAATTTTGCAACAATTTATAATTTTATAAACAAATTCGAAATATGCGTTAGAACGACCGGAAAGGGTCCGCAAATTGTGCCTGAAATGAGCATTTGAAAATTGCACTTCGACTGGAGTTACAAATCGATTGCTAAACGTTAGATCAATTGTTTCTAAAATGCTAAATATTTACGGATCAATTGACAATAATTCTGGACGGAAACCCCCTCTGGAAAATGTTTTTTCATCGTGGCGAACTTGCAGGCAAAATCTCTTTATCGGTAGGGAAATATGACTTATTCCCGCCTCATACGTAAACAAACTAGCTCCCTCCCCCTGAGGCAACTTGCATTCCACCCCTTGGGATATTGCACCAATTACAGACAACTGTGGTTCTACCTGCTAGCGATTGGTCAACGCGTCTCTCCCCCTGCCCTTTCCCAGGCCGAGGGGTGTCCAAGTTTGTCGGCTGGGTGTGGAAGATAGAATTTTGCCCGACATTTTTTCTGAGGGAGAGTGTACATTGCACCTTACGTGCGTTCACAAAACTGCACATGTATACACACTCCAATACAACCCTGAAGAGGACCGCGCTATGTCGGTCGAAAAGTCGGCACCCCAGCCTTCGACGCGGCGGCACCCGGACAGCCCAGATCATTATGTTTCTATACCGCATTCCCTGTTATTAAAAACAGAATTTCATTAAATTCACATTATTGTCTTTTTCTGTCATGATGACGGGAAAATAGACTTTGAATCATGTTCATATATTTTAAAGTGGATTGCTTTTGACAAATAGTTATTACTAAATTATGTCACACTGTATAGCAAACATTAAAGAAAATGTTTTTTGTTTAATATCTACGTAAACATTGTTGTGTACACCTTACATTTTCAAATAGTTGTATAATGAGCTTTGTTAAACTAGCGACATATTTTGAAAATTCTGCTGGATCCCATTTCTTTAATATAATACTTTCTTAACCTTTCAGGGAAAAAAAATAATTTATATTTGTACTTAACGTCACATGTTCTCATAAATTTAAATTCTTAGTTAAGTATTATTCTTCAATAAATTAATTCGCTCATATCAATATATTTCACCTGCACTAATATTTTACGTAATGCCAGGAAACTGTTAACGTATTTTTCATGAAACATATGCCTCTTCATCTTCCTAAGATATTTCCAAATTATTCTTCATTCAGTACTTCCAAATGAAACAACTCAAGACACCAACCCATTCGACAGCGCACTTATCTTTGGTTCTCATTAGAATTTTCGCACGTGACATTATAAATTTTGTCAAATTGCCCCCCCGCCACCCCTTCAAGTGCCTTGCAACACTTGCGCCGCGCCGGCGCCACCACCGGTACTCCACTTCCCGAAGCCCTTCCCAGGCGACGGCCCTGCCCACCTCCCGCTCTCTACTCCCATTATCCGACAGGAACTATACACACTCTTCGATACTGTCCTGTACCAACAGTCATTCAGCTCGATACACACTGATCCTCTCGCATCATCAGTGACGTTTACCCATTGTACTACATCCACTATTAAATATTAATTGTTACTAAATTATGTGGCAAAAATATTCATTATCTAAGGTTCTTATTACTTACTCTCGCTTTACACCCCGTCTTGAGATTTTGAGTCGCACATAATTTGGTTGCAGTTTGGAAACAATGCGCAATGATAGGTCAATTTGCCATCTCTAATGTTAATTCAATTTGTTCTTGTCTAATGCCAATGCTAATGTGTTCACTGGCACAGCTCGCCATGGGCTGAATTATTGGGAAGGTTCCAGTTTGGCACCACATGGAATTCCAACACTTAAAAACTGATTCTCACTTATATGTTTGCCGCCGTGAACCAACACAATGGTGTCCGTCATGATTACGCTTCAACGTGACTTTCTAGCCAAACGGATAAGACCTCTGATTAGGTTGGGATTTTCTGCGGGAGTTAAATGTATCTGTATATTCATGTATGTCCTTTCACATGCCATGGGCGTGACACGACACACGTGGGATTTTCCGACCTTCCAAAATACACACCCATTCACACTTCAGAAAGCAGATCCAATAAAGCTCCACTCCTTTCCAGAACTCAGGCTGAGTTACTCAGCAATACGTCTCTTGGTATTCAGTGAAAGCATTCCCGCTAGTGCAACTCCCATAATCACCGCCGCCGCCACCTTTCATTTCGTCTGCGAAACGAGAGCAATTGTGGACATTGCAATACCGACACTGGTCGCCGGACAAATAGAAAATTACAATGAATTTTAACACAGAGACAAAAAAGAGCACATTGCTGACAACTCCATCTGCACCGGCATTCGCGTGAAACTCTGGAACAATGCCACGTCGAGAAGACGTTTCTTTTTGTTTTGTTTTTATTAAGGATTGACTTACAAAGTTCAGTTTACCCGAAACTCTTCCCTTGTAATGTTGACATATCTAATTTCTTATAAACTAAATATAATCTAAATCCAATTGACGAGGGGACTCATCGAGCACATCTATAAATTATTAAGATTTGCAAATATGTTCTGAAAAGAATGAATAAGATATCTGCTTTTTTATTCTGGTTGGGTTTTCATTACTTTTCCTATAATAATATTTCTATCATGATCAATGAGGGGTAGGTTAGGATATAAATTATTGGCGTGAAAGGCGTGATGTGCGATGGGATTTAGGTTAAATTCGCGGTGTAATTGTTAATGGAAATGAACCAGGGGGCTTGGGTAATAGTTCTTAACTTTTTGTTCTGGATAATCTGAATTTTATCGACATTATAATTAGCCACACATGTCCAAATTGGACAAGCGTACAGGAGAAGAGGCCTTATAATGGTTTTATATAAGGCGATGCCATTATTTAGTGAGAGAAAAGGTAGGGCTGCTGCAATTCTGAGGAGGTAATGTCTGACTTAATTTTCGGTCGCGCCCAACGCAGCGCGCCGCGTGGAAGGCGTCCCCGGAAGAGTGGAGGGGGGTGAGGCGGGGGAGAGGAAGGGAGACGTGAAAGGAGGTGAAAGGAGAAGGGGGCACCCCGCGGAGATGTATGAGGGCAGCGGCGGAGGCGTATTTAGGCGCCGGCCCACTGCTCCGCTGACAGCGAGACAGTCTCCCAACGGAGAGAACTTAAAAGTTATGCACAAAGATTTTTCCAATTTGAGACATTAATGGTTAATTGAACTACAACTTTGAGCAAATCATTACATTCTTAACAGTGTGTACTCATTGTTTTCTTTCTGAGGAAATGTATCTCAATTTAAACCTCTTTTGTTGGTATGTCCAGAACGTAATGTTACCATACCACCATGACCTTTAATAATGTATGATTTTCTACTACACCTGTATTCATTACTGATTTTATTTCAATAAAGCAATGTAGGCTTTCACGACTGAATTCACAATTCGAATTACCTTCCGGGACGATCGTGGTCTAGTGGAAATCATATTTCGAAACCTTTCGTCTGCGTCAGGCATCATCTACGGTGAAGTGGTCCCGGACGAAGTGTTCGTCCAGGCAGCTCCCTGGTGACTGACGAAGACACCCGCGGATTCTTTTATTTTGCTTTTGCATTAATACCCACTGATCTGACTATGCTGTTAATTTAATCAAATTTGACTCTACATTTTAAAGTTAAAAATATTATTTTTCACATAGTCTACGCCATATTTCAATACCAAAATTCAATCCACTTCATTAAAATTCAAAAGCACGTATCTGTCAAAAAGACTTTCAATTTAAAATTGCCAAGTTATGCATTTTTATCGACGTTATGGACAAATTTAAATACGATAATAATACAGCAGTACCAATTAAGAACAGACAGACGCTAAAGAATTCCATAATTATATCAGCACAAGTAGCCTAATTCCTATTAATACATTTAAAGATATATTCAAAATTTTGAGTTTTCCTCACAATTCACACATCACACACTTCACAACTGTGATTAAGAAGTGCCCCGTGGTCTTATATCTGGTAAGAAACAAGATCATTCGCGCCCGATCCACGCACATCCCCCATTCCGGCGCCCACTCGAGAGGGAGGCAGTTGCTGTCTGGAGGAGAATTCTGGCGACCGGCTGCTCTGATCGGTAGTTTTCGGTGATTTCTCCGATCAACACCAGGCGCATGCCGGAGCAGTACCCTAACAAATAGAGCACGAACCGTGCACGATTTTTCCTTCCTCTTCCTTGTCCTATCTTCTTCCTTTATTTACACACAATTACATGCACTACACTACCACATATCCGGGAGACCAGTCGGGAGCTTAGAGCTTGTCCCGGATGAGGCATTGCTTCGCTGGTTGGAGATACTTGGTGCGGAAAACCTTGCTAGACGACGGTTGGTCGGCACGCGCCCGGAAATCCTTCCCAATCCACCGGGAGGGAGGCGCCTAAGCTGGACCGCGCCACAAGACAATCGCGCGCGGAGTCGGCGCGTTGCATCATGCGGCGCGGGCGCGATGGAATCGGAGGAATGCGGGCAGAGCGCGCGAGCGGGCGCTGGTGGCGGGCGTCGCACGCTTGCGCAAGGACGCGCGCCCGCCACCTGCACCGCGCCGCGCCGCTGTTGCTGCGCGGGGCTTAGGACGTTTTCGACCATTTCTGAACATGCGGTTAAAACAATGGAGACGGTCACGTGTGAAATATGTTGGCAACGGTTCTTCCTTGGCAATTCTCTTCAGAAAAAGAAGCTAATTTCTAAGTGGCTTAGGAGGCCCAGGGCATCAACTCAGTGCTTCTGCAGTGCTTCTAACCGAGGGTCCTAGGGTTCCAGTCCCGACGGTGCACGATATAAGTTTCGACACTACCATTCTCATAGCTGGGTCGAATTCAACCGCTGTTTGGAAGAGAATTGTAGCGTCCAGGTACTCTAATCGGGTTCCTCTTCTTACGCCTTACTTACACACACACTTATTGCACTACACTACCACGCGTGTCTGGAGACGAGTCTGGAGCATAGAGCTTGATCCGGCTGGGGCGAAGACCCGTTGGAGGAGATACTTGGAGGCGGAAATAAGTCGACGTCGCTTCTGTCCATCCAGCGGAGGAGACGCCACCTACAAACATGCACTACACTTTCGTTACTAATCACCTTAGGAGTTGACGCACCCTGAAACGTTAATTAGATAATCAATTGAAATGTTCAACTTTTGTAAGGAATGAGCTTCAATGTGAATTATACAAACTATCTATAAACTAGAATCTCCTGTTCCAAAATTCTTTATTGCAAAGTCCTACAAATATAATACGAAACACAATACCTCATATGAACGGAGAGGAACACGCGGGGTATGCTGGTTCCCAGTGAATTTAAAGATTAATTGAATGTGTATTTTCGAAAAATGAAACCTCTCGAAAACCCTATTCGGCCATAGAATTAGTGCTCTAAAATCAGCCAAAAACATTCAATCACCGAAAACGTCCGCAGCGGCGAACACTAGAAAGGTCCACATACGAGCAAGCCGTACGCACGAGCATGGTAACGGTAAAGAATCTACCACCACCTCTACCTGCTCCAATGAGGGACCATCAACAACCTCCATTGGAACAGGTAGTTTCGGTGACAAATTTACAAACAATTAATATGGTAAGCTCCTAAACTCAAATATACTATCGCTGTGGACGATCCGATGGTTCCAAGAGCCCAGCGACTTTCATTTTTATTTACTTTCCTATCAACGTTTACGGAGTTCACACCCCTAAAGACGTCGCTACAATTCACACCTCCGATTCCTGAGAAGGAATTCACAAAATTCTTGAAATTGCTTCCACCCACGTTTAACGTTTCTTTTACTTGTTTTCGGCACTGAATCTTTAATAATATATTATATTTCAGAGTTTTAAACATTATCAAAACTAGACGTTTTAATATTATATGGACCTAAAACAATTGCTGTCTGTATCTCAAAAAGGTAAACAAAGTGATTACAGCGGAGTGCAAAAGGTAAATAAAGTGAAAATCACATGGCGATAGACATCTAGAATTGGTTGAATTTGAATAGATTCTTGCTTAGCATTGGTTACTCGGCGAGGCAGACATGAGTGAAATAGTCATTGTAATTCAGATAAAACTTGTCATTCCTTTGTCTGTATGCGTCTTCTCATAAACACATTAATCTTAAATTTAAATCTTAGGGTATTTTTCTTCTGGTTTACCAAATTTTTATTGTCCTTATTACCTCGTATGAGAAATAAAACCTTGATACAAAAGCAGTACTCAAATAAATAAACTTCGAAGACTATCTAAACCAAGGCCCACTACCCCTAGTGGGAGGCGAACACTAGCGTAACATAAACATTGTACGTAACATTGTACGTAACATTGTACGTAAGTAAACATTGCGCTCTCCGCCATATTGTAGGAACCACTACGTAATTGGAAATATCTCGAATAGTTTGACTTTCAATTGATGCCATTTCAACCTTTTTACAAATTAAAAATATAAATTACGAAAAACTAAATGTATTTTAAAAATAACGTAATTGGAAATATCTCGAATGTTTGACTTCAATTGATGCCATTTCAACCATATTGAATAAATGTTACATTATTTTTATGCCGACGGAATTATAATAACCAATATTTCTGTAGATAAAGGGAACAGAATAAACAGCTTGTTTCAACAACACTCAAGTTATTTTGAGATAGTAAACCATAAAATGCTTTTACGTTTTTACTGTTAGTTCTGTGCAAAACCACACACGCACACAAATCGTACAAGTAAGTAAATCTTTAAAACAATTGTACAAAATAAACATGATTCCAAAAGAAATTTCAGCGAAGATAATTTCATCATTCATGTATTGTTTTGTTGTCCTCCGTAGCTAATGCATAGTTTCTTTTTCTGGAGTAGAAATTCAAATTATTCTTTAAAGTAAAAATAATTGAAGTAAAGATTGGCACACAAAAATCTTCATTCTCAAGAATGCTATGAAATGACTAAAACTCACGCAATATATCTTCCAATTTTTAATTTCTCGTATACCTACGTATATAGGAGAAATATACGTATTATAGAGAAATATATAATGCTGCGGCAAAAACGGCGATTTTTAGATAGAAAAACACGTACTGTTGGGCCCGCAGAAAAGTAGATAAATTCTATTACGAACTGTAGTAAATTACTCCCGTTAACAGGTTATGTAGTCAGATTTTTAATAAGTTTTTCTGAACGAATAAGTTTTCAAATTAATAAAATACTTTGACTATATTTCGATATTAAAATATAACGATAATTTGTATTTTCTTACTCCGTGTGCAGGTATGCTAGGACCAAATTAAAGTATAGATTTCAATTAGATGAAAAATGCTCATGTTACCAAATGAAACATATTCTGATTGTATCATTTGGGATATTGAAAGTTGCTTCTTGTATCCCTAATGCTTCTTTATATTGGCCTTGAGGTCACAGAATCATGAAGCTCTTATTATATATTTTTATTGATGCGTAAGTAATAGTATTTTTGTAGTAAGACAAAGGCACTGCAAAGCAATAATGTACATGGGAAAAACCCACAACTCTCGTCACGTACACACATACAACACGCATGTCAGCACTTGCCAGGGAACTAGTTGCCTACAGTATGGCAGCCTTCAACTTGTAACGCTACACTATCGTTACATGTGAATCTAGGTAATACTATTCAATATCTTTGATCTAAACGATAACGAAAAAATGAAGAGAATGCTACGTAACACAGAACGAAACTTTAAAATCAACAATTCTGCGTGTAGTCATAGAGAAATCAAGGAATAAATCAATTTCTCGCTTAAATTACTTTGCTAAGTGTTTATAGACCACAATTTATGTTTTAAACAACTCAGAATTCCACTTTGGGCCATTTCAAAATTATAAACGAAATTGTCAATACCTCTTCACCGTATCTTGCCGGTAATCTCCTTGATGATTGCAAGCAGTAGTAGTCTGACATCGTTGCTATCGATACGCAGAGTAAGTCCCTTGGTGGGGCTGCAGAGCGTGGGGACAAACCCTTCCATATACTAACCCCATGAAAAGGGTTGCTTCTTTCGCTCTTTGCACCGGCTTCATGGCTGCTGCTTAGACGTTGAAATCTTTTGTGATGTCGTCGTGATGTGAAGAACAACGCAGACACGGAGTTTCTTTGAACATGTTTATTTACAATGACTGTATATTACAATGTTTATTTACATTCCCCCCTGAAACTACCGCCACTCCCCACTCCCTTCCCGCCCCAGGCTAACTTGTAGCACCACTCCCGGCATCTGCTGTGGCCACCCTCGCAAACCTACGATCACTCCCTCACGGATCAGAGAAAGTGCCTGCGTACCGTGATTCGACCCAGACTCGAATGCCAATGGTTTCCTCCAACAGCCCCTATCGCGAAGAGTCACGTGTCAGACCTCCCACGCTGAAGACCCGCAGACCACGTCACCTCATTACAGAGTTTTGGAACCGGTCGCAAACCGGGACCCGCCTCCAGCTGCAGAGGATCTGTCCTCACACATAATTCTGGCTAGCTGACCCCCAGATGTTCCCAGACACGCCCCCGGCGGCCTGCACCCTCGAAGCGACAGCTCCGGTTGCACCGCCAGCCCAGCGCCTGGACCCCCCCCCTCCTACGCGCCGGCCCGCGCCTTGTGTGGTGACGAATGCTACGATATTACACTTCACATGTATCCCTGTGCAAGGGACCTCGGGATACAGGACAATTTTGAGGTCCTCTATGCCATGACGACGAACTTTTCGCTGGAACTGTTGTTCAGGTCCCCTTTGGAAGAGGTCCTCTTCTGGAGTACTTCTTCGTCTGACCCCTCGCATTCGATCTGTCCAACAAGTGAGGCCCTAGCAGTTGCTATACTACCGCCGGCATAGTTCTCAGGATCATGGGGCTACTCAAGCTCCACCACCAACGTCAAGGTAATGTACTCCCTAGGCGGGGCGAATACGTTTTGCATTCTAAAATTTAGGGAAAAATACAATTAAAACATTGTTCGGAAACATTATATTTACTTTTTCTAAAAGTAAATACAACATTTATTGCAATTAACCCAGATATTAAATAATTAATTTCCGAATAAAATGATGCATTAGTGTATGGAAAACAAAGCAGTAATGTCGAAACTTGAGGAACGTAACAGGAGTTGAGGCATGAGCAAGGTTCTGCATCACCTCGGGTGCTCCAACTACATTAAGCAAGAATTTTGGCTAGCTATCGATGGGATATCCTCTTGGTACTATCGCCAGTTGAAATCATTCAAGCAAGATAGCAGATTATTAGAAGACTATGACAAAGTAAAGGCAAAGGCATTCTCAATTGGTGTTAAGTATTTAACACTGCTTCATATTAATTCATAAAACCTTTCAAAACTTCTTCGTAAATATATGTACTGGAATTATGCTTTGTCCATCTTAAATTGAAATTATGGCGCTGCTACAACACTTACTTTCTCGCAGTGTTGCACACTTTTATTATTTTCCAAAATACAGAGTTCAACGAAAATGCGGTATTTTTTATTCATATTTTGAAACATTCAACGGTAAAATTTGGAACCGTTTTGTGAATTTTTTTTTACATTACATGAATTTCAAGCAAAACTTTCGCCAAACTACACTTTCTTTTTTCAAAAAGTTATAGATGATGCAAATTAAGATCAATCTTTGAATAACAGATTTCATTAAGAAAAAAATATACCATACATATGATAGATGCAGGAAGACGCCGAAAATATTTTGAACTTTTGAATATTCAAAAAATTAGGAATTTCAACGAAAATGAAAACTACCCTATTCTTTTAACTTTCTTTACTCTAGTTGAGGACAACTTTTGAGAAAAATTTTGAAATGTTATTGAAGCTTCTTGTTAAAAAAAAATTAAAATGCAAATATCCGTTTCAAACTCGCAGGTTCTAAGTTTCTTTACGTCGATCGGGGAATAGTTTAGGCTAGAGTTGTCCATAGGCAGAAGTTTTGCAGTCAATCGAATTCTGAAAATCAAGGATCCACAAAACATACATTTTCTCTGAATATCGTGTTAGAGGAAGTATTTGCTACACATATAGGAGCAAGATTCATCCCCTTTTCTGTTGCCAAGGCAATAAGAGATTTTCTGTCGAAAAACAGGCGATTTTCGGCGCATTCTCTTTTTGTGTGGTAAAGCACTTTCTCTTTTTATGTGGTAAAGCAAAAAGTAACAAGTTGCATGAAGTTTCCCACAAAGACATTAACAGGCCCGAATCTTGACATCTCTTTTTTGGGGGGAGTCGGGTTAAGACACAAGTGCAATTTTTTCGGAAACGGGGGAGGGTGAAGAATGTAATAACACATTTGACGTATGTTATACGAATATAAGATTGACTTTATTATATTGTAAATATATTAGAAATTCAGCATATCAATAATCACATCCATTATCACTGGAGTCAGGATTGTCATGCAAATGAATGATTTTTATACTTCGTAGAGATTTCAAACGTTGTAAATTTACGTATCATGGAACACTCGTTTAAAAATTGCATACCCTTTCCGTGCATGTTTGCATGTTTTGGTAGTTTTTTGGAGAAATTCATGCATAATCAGCTATGGACGTATTTTAAATTAATACTGCATATTACACTTCTATATATTAAGTACTTTCTAATTTTTCTGCATAATATATGAATAATAAAACTGATGCATATTTTGTATAAATAGTATTTTACTATAGTAAAAATAGTATAAATAGTATATTAGTATTTATAATTAGTATCTTAGATCCTGATAGCACGAAGTTGCCTTCAGTGATTATTGTTGTATTACACATATTAACCTTTCGGTACACTACTTGGAATTTCGACGCGAGTACACGTGCGGTGAGCAACGATCGCGAAATGTTTTATGATTATTGTTGTATTACACATATTAACCTTTCGGTACACTACTTGGAATTTCGACGCGAGTACACGTGCGGTGAGCAACGATCGCGAAATGATCAACGTCATGTGTTACGTCGCCAAAACTTAATACCATTTGATAACTGACAATTGGAGAAGAAAATAATCATGCTCTCTCAGTCTCCTTGCGTGCCACAGAGGATTAACACACGTTTCGTAATTGTGGAATTAAGTATAAGATGAATACCTCTAAGGCTTTTGCGTATGAGTTTGCGTATGCATCACTTCTCAAAGGATTGGAAACAATGATTGTCTGGAAGAGGATGGAACTGTAATTAATTGCAATTGCTGTAATAAAGAAGTAAGTAGGCTGCACTGTGAAAAATTTTTCAATTAAAAAAAATATATCTTCTGCTGGTGTTTTCCTAGTCGAAATGTTTAGTGCTGAAGTCTAATATTGCTGCATAAAGTATATATTTGGAAATGCTGAAACTAGAAAAAAGATAAAACAATGTCAATGAAATAGATATAAAACGTAAAACAAAACTTCAATTTTTTAAAATGAAAATAATTATTTTCGGAATATGATTAATACTGTTTTGCAGTTTTGAGATTTTTCTGAAATTTAAGAAATTGTTTTGTAGAAACTGTTTGGCACATAGTTTTGAAATAATTATTGTATATGATAGTATGCATATTCTTTCCAAACATTTTTCTCGAGTTTCAGAATTTTACTTCTATTACTTTAAAAAATTGTAAATCATGGAGTATTTACTATTTTTTCTTTTAATTTCGTTTGAAGTACTAGTAGAATTGCAGTGTCTGTGAAAAGAATAATTTTATCAAGGTAGCTATAGAGTAGGAGTAAGTAGTACGGCAAAATAGGTACGTCCTAAACCAGATTTCTACGAACAAAACTCAAATTCGAGCCAATATAATTTCTACCCAGAAGTTAGATACATTCTAGTAAAGTATGCTTGTCTTATGGTAATTTTTAGCAAAATGCTAATACTCTTCTTAAGAAATATGTAGCTCTATATAATTTGAATTTATTTATGCAGATTAAATGTTCTAATATGTTTCAAGTGGGCCAGCAACTTGCATCTATTTCTCATAGTGACAAAGCTAGAGAAAGGAAAAAAACTGTCACGCTTAGTGCAAACTTTTGTTACTGAGGCAACCTTGAAGCCTATAACAAATCGGTAGGGGGGGCAAATATACTGTTTGAAAAAGTAGCAAATCCAACGTTTAAAAAATTTCTAGAGAAATATACAAGGCGGGACATTCCGGATTCATACACATGAAGAAACGAATTATCTTCTTCACCTTCAGAAATTAGAATTAGTAGTCTTCCTCTGGTGGAACCATTAAACATTGTTGAAGACATTAAAGTGTATGGAATTAATGTTTGGAGATGTGTGTGAAACTGCTAGAGGAGAAATTACATAAAGTGTTAAATTCAAATCGTGTCTTGAAATTGCTCCAAAATGTAAAAAAAAAAAACATTTGTGGCGAACAATTTTTAAATGCAGAATTTGACCCTACATTGGTTAGATTTCGTCTTTGAAGTATGCTCCAATTACATCTTGTGACGTAAAAAGATAATTTTCTGCATTTAAATATATTTTTTTCAGACATAAGAATAAATTCCACATAGAACAGTTTAGGAAAGTTCTTAATAGCATACTTTTTCAAAAGGCAATATAACTAAAAATTTAGGTAAAATGAAAGTTGATTGTGCATGTTGTGTCCATTTCCCCTCAGCATCGTGCATATTTGGATATTTGATATTGTAACGATACCGAATATTATGCCTCGGATAATCGCAAACAAAATGTTGCGTAATCACGAGCTGGCGCCTTTTGCGTCTTTTCTGAACCGTCGGGTGGCTAATTCGTTCCGCGCGACGCTCGCCGCGACACCTCGGCGCCGGGCAGGCGAGGGGGGCTGTGTTTGTTTTCGCCAGCGCCGACGCGGGTCTATCCCTAGGGATCTAGCTGGGAAAGGGGGCTGCGCAGTTTGGAAACTCCGAGAGAGACCACCTGCGTTTGTTTGCCAAAAGTGTGCGAGTGAGAGCGCATCACGGAAAATTCCGCTCGACACACCGGCGAAACGCAAGAGATTATTGGACCAAATTAAGTAAGACGTAGGAACCTTTCGCCAATAGAAGCACGTTTTAGAAAAATTTCTGGAAACTTCTAGAACATTTCGGAAACGGGGCTTGGAGCGCTGGCATGCGCCGGGAGGCAGAACAGAACGGTGGGAGAGATCACTGTAGGCGGGTCAGAGGTGCGAGGAGAGGTGAGCGCTGACGTGCGCTCAGCTCACAGAACAGCAGAGCGGGAGAAGGGCGGTGTCCCTCGACTTTAAATTGAGGACAAGTGGCTCCTCCGGTTACTCATTAATCGAGTATATCTTTTTTTTATCTCTGCCGATCACGCCCGCGTCGCACGTCATAATTTACGTGACGATTATTATCGCGCTATCGGACGCCTAAGTCTTGAGCTGTCGTCACCATCGCCGCCACCATCACTGCACCACCGCAGTCGCCGCTGCCGCCGTCGTCACACTGCGCCACCGCCACCGCCGCCGCCGCGGACTCAAGGGCTTCCCCTGCACCCACGGGACACGCCGTCTGGCGTGAAGTTCAGCGACCTGTAGAGGTTGCTCACCCCAAGCGGATCTGCCTGCAAACGGTGACTGTGTTTTGATTGTCGAGCTGCGGCAAAATCTTCAGTACGCCCTTCAGGCGCAACGCTTGTTTACGAAAGAAACTCTTACCCAGGAAGTGCTCGCCGCGCATTGGCGACTTCCTTACAATATTAAGTTCCCTGTAATGTGTTAGTTTTATAGCATAAAAATAGAAGAAGTATTTACTCACGAGCTCAGATCGTGATTTTTGTAAATTAAAAATTTTAATTCTTTCATTAAAGTTCATTTGTGTTCTAAATATTTTTTTAATTCATCACGTAGCTAAATCCGTCCACCATCCATTTTTCTAAAATCTACATGCTTCCTGTGCTAGCCGGCCACACGAGCCCAGGTAAGCACAGGTAGGTTCTGGGAGACCGGGTTCGGTGCAATATAGCATGCTTGCATGCATATTTTAGCATTTGATAGAGCATTTTATAGTGCTCTAATTATCACATATCAGGTATCAATCAGGTTACTAGTGTTTTGATAAGGTTATAGCACAAGGTCCAATCGCGTCCGTTTGCTTTTCGCTTATCGTGTAATCACGGAATCAATATTAAGATCAATATATCGATGAATGTGCAATAACGTAAGACCAGTAAGCCTATCATCTTTCATTGTAGCACCAAGCCAAGTTTTTAAACGTCGAAGGGCCGAAAAAGAGCGTTCTGCTGTGGCGACACTGACTGGTAATGTAACCAAGATGGTGAGTAAAATGTTGATGCAGGGATATAAATCCTTATCGTACGCATCGATAATCTCGGATAGTGAATTAGGGTTGGCTTCGTTTGTTTTTGTTTTTCCACACATTCGTTATTCGGCGAACAGCGAGCAACCTCTCGCTGAATCCCGAGTAGTGTGGATGAATTGTTTGCTTTTTGCCGAGTGACGAACACTTGGTGCTCGCACTACCCATCGCGTGTCGGTCTTTAGGACATATCAAAGGGAGAGAACATTCTCCAAACACATCAGCTGTTCGAGATTGGGAGAGCAGTAGCTCGCTGCTCGGCGAATACCGAATGTTTGGAGCCGATTTTATCCACATCCCGTACAGTTGACAAACGTTCTTCCAAGTATGATGTTCTGGGTAGAAAAACTCTTAACTGGAATAGATCTATCACAGCAAATGAAAGTCGTTCATTCAAATCAGAAACAATATTATCCAGTCAAGGAATGTATATTACGCGTCTGAAATATTCTTCCGGTGGCTGGTGATTGGAATTTATATTTAGGCACTCGTCTCATCCGATCCCGGTTAGCTGTTGTCAGAAATTAGTTTCTGTTAGGAGACGTGTTAGAACCACTACTAAGCAGTGATGGCTCAACCGGTTGTAGAATTTTTAGAACCAAGAGTGTTCGCTGTTTATTTATTTTTAGTTTAGCTTATGAATTGTGTCATTTACAATTACTCTCTCATGAAAGAATTGTATTACCTGCTAGTCAGATACTAGAGAATGAACTGCGCTTGTCTTGAAGGCCCTCCCCATCCGCCTCATCAACGTTGACACGGACACAGACTGATGTGACAGGATAGCACGCAAATCTTTCCATCACCGATAGCAGCTCCGTAATAAAAGCCAATCTCACTCTACATTCGTTGTACAGTAGCCACAATGTTTCGGTAGTTGGGATCCTTGTTGCTATCAAGAAATTTTGAAACAACCATAGAATCATAGAAATGATATCCATGCTCCTTTCTCCTCTTCATCCATGTGTGTTCCACATTCATGTGACATAAGCTCTATTCTTTAGCCATATAGCTCTATTCTTTTGTTGTTTCAAAAATTAGAAAAATGTATTTTTTGGCTTGTCTCTCACGTCGGTAATATTTACATTATAGGCGATTTATTTACGCTATAGTATTTATCAGTACGTGTCTTTAAATAATATCAAATAAAGCTTCTGAAAAACTCAATAGTTTTCTGAGAAAATGAGCTCAAAATTCCGCATTTTCAGAAACGCTCAAACGCCATTTACCCAAAAATTGCTTTAAATTGTTTCGTAAACATTTACAATAGATAGTGCTAATTATACAAGAGTACAAATATGACATAATGTTCATTTTATTGTTCTCTTTCGTTTTTTAAAAAAAATACACAAATGTATTTTTTTTAATATCTCTCAAGCCGTTAATTTGTATACATTATTACATTTATGAGTGGAAGTGCTTCAAAACTTAATAGATTCCTGTCAAAAGGAGCTTCAAATTTCGAATTTACAGTAATGGTAATCGCCATTTTCTTCAAAACGGCTTCAGAATTTTCAATGGAACTTTCTATTTAAGGCGCGGTTTAAGTCTTCTTTAATATTTCTGAAGTAATATTTTGATTGTCATATTTAGAAAACGAATTGTGTGAAATTGTGAAAACTGCAAAATAATCTGCTTTGGACGACGATAGATGGCAGAGAATGGAGCAACACCTTAAAGGCAGGCCACACCAATGAAATTAGAAAACTTTACAACAAGAAAGTCTATGTCATTCTGTAGCACCTCTAGTTACTTACTCGGATACATACGTATATACGGAGTAATATACGTAGTATAGAGAAAGTTATGTAATGCTGAGGAAAATCGATTTTGAGATTTTAGAGGAAATATGCGTTTTGGGGTCCCCTAATAACGAAAAAGTGTTTTTTTTAACGTCCATCTGTGAATACTACTAGCACCTAAACCACTCTTACAATATTTCTCAAACTGAAGAAACCCCTGTCCATCCGGCTGTAGTTGCAGCTATGAAATTTTGAAAAACATTCATTAAAATTTCAGGGTACTTTATTTACATGAAGCTTTTGGGAAATTTTCAAAATTTTCTCAAAAACGGCACCAAATTATTTGTTTGAACTTCTTGTAAGAATAGAGTAAAATACCTTAAATGTGGCGGAGGTCCGAATTTCACGGTTAACTCTGAAGTTTCGAAAATGGCAAAAGTTTTAATTTTTTCGGTGTCTTCCTACAACTATGAAATTGAAGATACAGATTTTTTCTTCAAATGAAATTTGGTACCCATAAATAGATCTTTCGTTCAGGTCATGTAGATATTTTTTTAACATTTCAGTAGTTTTCGTGCAATAGTGCCTGCAATATCTGCAAGTTTAAAACATTACAAAAACAAGATTTTATGGTAGTTTCAATTTTTTCTTCAAATTTGTGGTAGAATTAGTACCAAATTAGCACCCTATTCGGTGACATAAACGCCTTATGGCTCTATTTGGCTACTTGTCTCTCACGTCGGTAATATTTACATTAGATGCAATTTTTTACATTATTATATTTATGAGTACATGTGCTTTAAGTAATGTCAAATAAAGTACCTCGAAAACTCAAGTTTTCTGCAAAAATGAGCTCAAAATTCCGCATTTTCAGAAACGCACGAATTATTTTCTCAAAAATGTCTCGGACTTTTTCTTTAACTTTTTTTAATGACTAGTGCTAATAGCAGTGTTTAATATGACGTAAAATCCATTTTGGTGTATTCTTTTGTTTTTCAAAAATTACACAAACGTGCATTCTTTTAAATGTCCCTCACGCCTTTAATTTGCTCATTTTATCGATTGTTATACATTTTCCATTTGTTAGTAGAAGTGCTTCAAATGCAATTTTTCGGTAACTCAACAGATTCCGGTGAAAATCAGCTTCAAATTTCGCATTTACAGTAATGCTTAATCATCATTTTCTTATAAACAGCTTCAAATTTTTTAATGCAAATTTCTATTTAGGATGAAGTTTACTCTTCTTTAATAATCTTGAAGTAATATTTTGGTTCTGCTATTAAGAAACCGAAAAGTTGAGAAAATGTCAAACAAATGCAGTTTGGGCGACGATAGATGGCAGTCAGGCATCTACGAGAAAGTCAGTGCCATTTTGTTTCACCACTAGTTCACTATTTTGAACCTATATGGTATTAACAAAATTGCTAAAGCTTGGCGCTGCTTCTTACTCACAAAATTCAAGATTTTGCATCAGCTTCATATTCAAACGTCCGCTCACTTATAACGTCTTCCAACTCGTAAGAATATATAATTTTGCCTTCTTCTATATTCTCTTCATCAAAGAGAAAACAACTACGCACATTATGCGCTTTCCCGTATTATTATTTAGTACACATCAGACATCAAAACTCTTTATGTGAATTATAACAGTCTTCATTTGTGTATAAAATTTCAAGCGGTGAATAATTTAGATCTATACATTTGGAAGAAAATTTATAATTAAAGTTTCAGTCTGCATAAATATAATGTAATGTCTAATTATTCACTGATGACTGCAAATCATCTGTAGAGTAATCTATTGTACAGAAGTAATAAATTACGTTATTCAGTCAGGTTGTGCATTTTTTCATGCTTTTTTGATTTTCTTTTGGAATGAATCGTCGTCAGCTTAATCGAGAATATTAATACTTTTAACCTAAAAGTGATGTATAACAGAATCATTTACATCATTACAAAATCAAACTTTTTCTAACAGTTCCATTAGACATTTTAATGCAACACTACAGCTATTGTAACACCATTCCTATGAAACCAAAACCTTATATTTGGTTCAAAATACTCTGTAAATACAAAACAAAATATTCCGTCTAATGTCAAGAAGGCAATTGATACTCATGACGGGAATATTCGTCTTTTCGTGCATTTTCAATTTTTACGAACGTAGCGAAATATTTTCCCCCGGTTCCCATTAGGTTGATGTTCATTCTTTGTGTATTATAATAGCTGAAAACTAGTTCTTCCAGCATTTCTAGATTACTTGTTGTAAAACTGAGTAGTGCAACAGTTAATTTAAGAGACTTTTATGACCCTATACTTCTTTCCATTTTAGATCGGATATTATCATATGTACAACTTCATCGCGTAAGAATAGTTTCGGACAGAATGCAATATTATTGCGTGATGAATACGTATCTCTGTGTTGTATACTTTCACAAGATAGTGTTTCAGAATATATACTTTTGTTTTTTAAGAATATTCAGTGCAGTTTTAAAATGATTTGGAACGAATTTATATGTATACCTAATGTCGGCTCAAAACTGCGGCGTACGTTCTAAATCCTCGGTATTTTGTCCTCGGTAATCATGAGAATGGCCGCTCTGCGACATGGGTGATTGAAAAGTATTGCCATAATGCGAATTGTCATAGCAGTCTGGGATTTTTAATTAGTTGTGTTAAATAAAACAAGATACCTGTACACTTTAGCTAATGTTTTGAATGAAGTTTTGTTTATTTGTAAAGATAACATCTTCAAAATAATGTATTCATTACACATTTTGGGAGATAAATCCCTCTACGTTCTTACAAAATCAGCAAATCCAACAACACTTCGCTAATCAAAATAAATGTTCACAAACTTTTAATGTTAGTACAGTGTAGTTAATACAGTGTAGTAATTTTAAAACAAGGAAAGTGCTAATTTTTTCGAGGAGTCTTGAAAGAAAAAAAATGTCCTAACCGTTATCGTTAAATCATGAAAGAATATAAGATCATAAATGAACACAAAATATCCCACTTGGCAAAATAGATTTCTCTGTTTCTAGATGTCACACTTTCACCTCAATCAGTACATAAGCTATTTAATCACGCTACCTACAACTATTACCATTCAAAACACCAAAATCAAGAGGTTTTAGGGTTCGTATGCAGTTGATGGAGTTTTTACCCTAGCTACTAATTTAACTAATGACTAAAGTAGAATTTGACCATCGGCTGCTCTGACCTGCAGCTTTGTGTGGTTGGTACGATCAAAAAGTGAATGCTGGAGCAGTACCTTAACAAACGGGTCACAGGTTGGCAGATCTTTCCTCTCCTCACTTTGGGCCTTCCCCTCCCCTCACACACACTTACATGCCATGCACGCACTTTGGGTATATGACAGCGGTTCTCTTGGCAGGGGCTTGCACTTCTGCGGGGGAATGCCTGGAGAAAGAAACCACCTATGAGATGAATACTCGGTTGGCGCCGGTTCTCGAAGAAGAAACCCTAACACCTTCAATGATGTAATATGCTTTACACTGATGGGACTAATGACCTGAGTTGTTGAAGCTCCAGGAATCAGTGCGCGTTCACTCATTATCTTGAAGCACGAATCGCGCACTTTAGGCGGTGGCAGGGCGAACGAGGCGAGCGCCGGCGCCAGCCAGGCATGACGCCCAGCGCCCCATTGCGCAACGCCTCTCCGCTGCACAGGCGGTTGAACCGTAATTATCTATCGAATATTTTATACGATTAATCGAACAATTGAAATCGATTATTTTGCACCGATTAGTGATTCATCGATTCATTTTTCCGATTTTCAAAAGAAAAAGAATCAAAAATTGAGTTTTGTTCGATTAAGTAGCTGCATTTTATTTGTGTAAATACCGTGTGTATTACATTTTTCTGTATCTAATTTAAATACGTTAACGTTATTTTAGTTGATGAACATGCTTTTTCTGATTGCATTAAAATAACAACTAAATTTGACTGAAACACAAAGTTTAATAAAATTTAACAAGTCAAAAAATTTAGAATTATTCGCATTTTTGTAATATATTTTCTTACAATAAGTTACAAATCGATTCATTAATTTACAAATTAAAAATTAACTATTTTATGCATTTGACGCATTAAACAATGTATTATATAAGATTAACCGATTAATTCGAAATGATTAATCGATGTAGATTAATCTAATAAAATAATTATCGATTAGATATTAATAGATTATTCTTTAATATTCACCCATTCCCATTCTCCACTCGAACGAGATGCATTCTTTTAGGAAGGAGCTGAATTGGAATCCGCTTCGCGTGAGCGGTCTGGCATCTAGGGCGGAGTCATAAGGAAACCCACGGAATTGGCACAGAGCAAGGTAGAGTTACTTGCCCGTCCAATAGCAGGTATGGTTTTTGTCACTTAAACGAGATGTACGGAGAAATGAAAAACGTTTTCGGAAATGAGATTGGACCGAAAATAAAACGTAGATTTATTTGTTTGAATAAAATAATTGTATTACTTTTTGTCTAAAAAACTAGTAACACAAATACTACGCTCGGCTGGCACGTTTTCCAATTTTGCACAAGTGGCGTTCATTCTGGCGTTCTCCAGCCCATGTGTAATATGCGGCACAATTAATTTAGAATTTTAAAATGCAAGGTAGCTTCATTGAAATAAATAACACAGAGACCTACCAACACGCGTGGCCTGGAAACGAAATGAACTGGAGCACTCACGCACGGAGAGAGAGAGAGAGAGAGAGAGACGGCGGCCGCCGTTCACTACACTTCCAACAAAAGTCGGTCACCTCGCGATTATTCTTGGGCGAGATACGATCGCGAGGAGGTAGGCGACGTAACCGCCTGCAGAGTTCGGTGCATTCACCCGGAGCGTCCAGCTTGGAAATTCAATTTCGGAGACAAACTTCTTGGCAACGGCATTCCGAAAACTACAACTCTCAGCAATTAAAATCCCGCACCTCTCGACAAACTCAACCTCTAATCTCAGAGTACAAATAATCTGATGCTATGAGCTCTTCGCAGTTACATAATAAAATTGCTCCCTAATTACTTACATTACATGACATTTTACAACGCCAGTTCTTACAATCAACATTATCAGTCTAAGCGCACTGATGGAAGTTAAGAAGAGAAATGCTACTCGTTCGGGCTGGATCGCTGCCGCCACCACTGCCCCGCTCTCTCGTGTGGCGCATACGGCGCGCCAAGTTCTCCAGGTTCAGGCACACAACCTCCACGAACGGCCTTCAGCATCATTAGTATGTGGGTAACAGGAGGTCATATCGGATCTCTAAACTCAACCGATGCACTTCATAACATTGTGAGTCATGAAGCGAAAGGCAAAATCTCAGGTTCTAATTTTACTAACCATAATATTAACGAGAATATCAAATATCCTGTACGGCAAAGGAAGCTCTTGTGCACCAAAAAAGAAAAATACAAATTTCCAATACGTGTGCCAAAATCCGTACCTTCAATGTAATTTGCCAAAGGCGATGTTCACTGGGTAAGACGATCAGCATATGGCCAGATTTCGCTATCAATAAACTCTCACAGTTGACCATATGGCATTTCGAACAATTATCAAAAGAGTACATTGTAAAAGAGTGCCAATAATCAAAAGCGTGTGAATCGAAGTGAGGCCAGCATGTTATTCGATGCGCCACTCAACAGTTATTTTACTAATAATCGATACATTACAATAGCAATGCCAGAAATCTCAGAGCAACCTTAGAACACTCCCAACCAAATCGAGGTGTCGTTTTCAAAACGCTCTGGCGTCATAACGTGTAATTCACAACACACGGCGCCACCTTGAACACAGTGCCGCCGCCCGCCACAATTGCCGTTCGCTCTCATTATCTCCGCCTCTTTGCCAATCGAGAATCCTGTCAACGTGCCTCATTGACGGCGCCGCCTATGGTCTGTTGTGTGTTAACTTGAGTGAAAGTGCAGCAGCGTCGAGGCGACTGGCCGTCGCGCCCGGGCTCGCCCGGCGACGCGCGCTGTGCTGCCGCCTCGCAAAAGGACAGGAACCGGTGACGCCTGTCCCACGACTACTGCCACAATCGCCCTTTTCACCCTTAGTGCAAGATTGCATGGGGCAAAACATTCCATTTCATTCTGTATCGCGTTATCGCACCGATTTAGTGTTAATAACCGTGTTATATACGTTGTCGGCCCTGTGTCGTTCAATATTGTAAATAATACACCTTTTGAAAAAATAACCACTTATAAATTCCTTTGCTTTGAATAGAAGACACGACATGTGGTGCTGCAACTCATTTCTTTCAATTCTTTTAAAATGACGACGGCTGTAAAAATTCTTATCGGACGCTGTGTTTATCTTCCTGGTTTGGTTGAATTGTCTTCCTGGTTTGGTTGAACAAACTCACGAAAACTAACGTTACCTACAATACTATTATTTATTAAGATTCTAGTGCTTCAGATGACCGACCTAATGTGAATGAAATGAGTTTGGTTGGAAATAATGATATCCGACATTTCGAATTTCCTACGAAAATGAAATGTGCAATACCACTTTCACGCAAAACAATTTATACACACAAATGTATACGAATGCCATTTGTTGTGTGTAAATGAAGCCATTTGAAATGTAAAAAGAGCTACTTCCCCTTTCTTTCATGAGACCAAATAATTTCGATTTCGCCCAAAATGCCACATGCATTATTTGCACTCAAACGCCTCAATTCGTTAGTAGATGATAATAATGATGGAAGATGATCGTCTAAGGCAGATGGGGGGAGGCCGAATTATAGAACAGTTTTAGGAGAAACGGGAGAATCCTGAAAACAGACATAAACTGCTTCATTCATCACAAATTCCACATGGCGACCGGCCTTTTGGAAAAAAAGTTGCAAGAGCAGAAAAGCTACATCATTGGCCTCTGTTACAAGGTTCGCTATTCAATGAAAACCAATCCCTTCGCCTTTGCTACGGCGCAACCACTACATTTCCCGCATCAAACCATCTTCATTTCAGTCAATGCTTCGACGTTCCTGCAGCCATCCTTTAATGTCTGATCTATTGACTATTTGGAACATTCACTTGTACCAGCTTCACAACCAACTTCAACTCCCTGTTGCTGCAAGCGCCGCTGCTTTCCATTTGACAGACACGTGGTTTCATTACAAAGAATGTTTCCTCCGCATCAATGCTGCAATTCTCCTTTAATGTACTAATTGTCATACAGCTGATAGCAGACGTATTGTTTAACAACTGCCCAAAAATTCAATACAGAAGTTCTCAAAATGTTCACGTTGTCGAACTAATATTTTGCTTGTACTTCGTATTCGTGTTTTAAATAAACATGAAAAACAAACTGAACGTGATGGAACGTGTGTATTCACTTCTTGAGAAATGACATATGCACGTCTTCCTTATGTATGCATGACCTCCACTTAGCGGAGATGTGATCGGATATTTTTTTAATCTTAATAGCATTGATAAAGTTGAAGACCAACAATCGGGTTCTGCTTCCGTTTAGAAAGGCTTCCAGCCAGTAAACCGAAATTTGAAGATAATATCCATTGATAATAATGGTAATGACAAAGATAATTGAAATACAGTCTTCTTAAAAACATAATGAAGATCATCCCCTAAAGCTTGTTGTGTTGTCACCGGAGTCATTCTGTGCCATCCAGCAGCCTGCTCTCCAGCGCGCGGCCGCCCCGCCGCCGCGCCATCGCCGGAAGGGAGCGCCACCGGCCAGCTGCTCCGCTGCAGATTCCGACCTTGCGCCGCGCCGCGGCCGGGCAGTTCACTTTCGTTCGAGCGGCGGCGGCTCGGCGCTTCCACCCCGTCACCGCAGCGCCGGGGCGGGGGCGGGGGCGGCGACGTAACGCACGAGCCCCCTCCCCCGCTGGCCGCTGCCGCCGACCGCACACAGGCCGTATAAAAGGGTGACCTGCAGTGCACTCAGCATCACTCAGTCCCAGTGCCCTGGTGAGTTAGGTTCTACGGGAACGCCAGCCGCAACCTTAGCACCAGACATGATTGGACTCACTCAGGTGAATATGCGCCGCGTACTTCAGGACAGTCTCCAACTAAGCTTAACGTTTACTGCAATATTTGTTCGCAACAAATCAAAATTTGCTGAAAATAATAATTTAAATAATTTTGGGTATGCATTTCATAAAATATAAATTAACTTACTTTATTTTGTGTATAATAATGAATTTTTTATACTTTTCGGGCATTCGATAGGATATTTCCTCTTCTCACGGAGTTTTAGTAAACTCCGGTAAAAAAAAAAGGTAGTAAATAGAATTCGAAAATTGATTGTTTAGGGTCTAGTGTAAACAGTAAATTCTGTTAGGAACTCACGGTTTTCAAATTTCAAATGTGTTCAAAACTGAATTCAGTTCTTATGATTCTATTTTATATTTCATTATATCTTGTAACATTCATGTTTCTCGAATTTAAAAAAATTCTTTTTTCTAAATATTTGAGAAACGATTATAAGAAGAGTTTTTCTCAGACAGAAAGTGACGATTTTCAACATGTAATGTACGTTCAATCGCAGTAACAGCTGCAATTTTCTCCGACTTCCTGTCACTAGCGTCATCGTGTGTTGTAGTGGTCAGTTGAAAAGAAAAGTGTCCCAATTTTAAGCAGGTGCCGGAAATTGAGAAACACACGACGTACAAACGGGGCCGAAGGAAATCCGTCACACAGAGGCCACCGGGAGCCAGCGGAGCTACGTGCCACGTGCTCATGCAATAAACAACTGCATGGACACTACCATTCAGGCATTTGAGTGTCCGGGCGCACATTCCGCCATTCGAGCGCTCAGTCGAACAGGTGATGGGACGTTAACTCACAGCTAGTACCTCTGTTAGAATTAATTTACAACAATAACAGCAATAAAAATAATAATTAAAGTTTAGAGTTGCGTTTTAGTTTGGTTTACTACTGATTGGACCTAGACAGACACTTAAATATTATCATCAACTTATTGTATCAAAAACTTTTCAAGAGGAAACAGACGTTATATCATCATGGCTTTTAAACCAAACAAAATTTCCTGCATAACTGAATACCGAATACCGTACGGTGACCGATTTTTTCCTTTACTATCAATTCTTATAAAGCCGCACAGCCCATACATTCACTTTCTCAGTCCGAAACTATTGAGTAGAAAATTATTCAATTCGTTCGTAAACCAATTGGTCAACACGTCAACCCGCCAATCAATCAATTCGTGAGTCAAACGGAAGAAAGCAATGAACGTGCAGGCACCAGAGGCGCGAGCAGCGCGGAGGGTCGATCGCTGCCAACAAGGGGCGCGAGCCCTGCGGGTTGCCTGCGGGCCGCGCGCCAGGCGCCCGCGTTGCGTTGGCGCGGAGCGCGTTTGGCATTGTAGAGCGTGCGGGGGAGGGGCCATGTGGTCATGTTGAGCACGAAGCGGAAGCTCACTGTGCGGAACCGTTGCGCTCCGCCGGACGTCCTGAAGGAGCCGAACACGCGTGGTGCCCCGCCTCCGCCCCAAGAGTTGAAAAAGGAAGGACTGGACCCAACGCGGAACAAGTGAAGCATAAGGGGCATTCAGACAAACGAGGAAACAAGAGCACGTGTTGCGTGTTGTAGCACGAACAGTCGCTGTCAGGCTCATTTAGCACAGACTGCTTCCCACGCTTTTTTTTCTTTCACGTTCGTTGGGCACGTTTAGGCAATCACTGGTCTTGCTGGTTTTGAAGTCTGAGGGTGATTCGGAAAGAGTGTGGTTAAGAAATATAACTTCGTTTACTGCCCATATACCGGGAGCGGTAGCTCAGTGCATCAACTGATGTCACTGCACCGCCTCTGACCGGGAGGTTTTAGGTTCGAGTCCTGACGGCGGCAGGATTTTCGACACTAGCTTTCAGCTAGGTCGAATTCAGTCGCTGTCTGGAGGAGAATTCTAGCGGCCGGCTGCTCTGATCGGTAGTTTTCCGTGGTTTCTCCGATCAACACCAGGCGAATGCCGGAGCAGTACCCTACCAAACGGGCCACGGACCGCGCGCGATCTGTCCTTCCCCTTCCTTGTCCTATCCTCTCCCCCTTACACACACACACACACATTAATACTAACATGCACTACACTACCACATATTCCGGGATACCGGTCGGGAGTTTAGAGCTTGTCCCGGCTGGGGCGTTGCCCCGCTGGTGGGAGAGTCCTGGTTAGGGGGAAACCCTAGTAGCCGACTGTAGGTCGGTGCCGGATCTCGCCATCCAGCGAGGGGAAAATCACCGCCAATCCCGAGAAAAACATGCCCTACACTAACGGGACTAATGACCGAAGCAGTTGACGCGCCCGGAAACACGAAAAAAAAAAAAATTCCAAACCAAATGACATTGAGTAGTTACCAAATTAAAACCCACACTAATATTATCCAATAGAGGTTTATTTACATAACGGTGAATCAATAAACTACATGTTGAACCAATATTTTGAATTTGTTTAAAAATATGAAGTTCCATCTGAAATCACACTTCTATATCCAATCCAGTTGTGCTTTAAACCACCAATGACGGCCCATGAGTCAATTCAAAATATGCATGAAAACTCAAGAAACCTCAAAAATATGTATCGTCAAAAGTTAATGAACTCCATAATTCATGCTATACACAATTAAAATTTAAAATATTGAAACCAAAGATTTTTCCCCTTTTGCATAATTTAACGAAAACATTACCAGCCCCACGAATGCAAAATGTATTGTGCGCAAAACGTGCAGAGAAGGCATGTTTAGGGATGAGTCGAAATGAGGAGTCCGCGGGCTAGAAAGGTCCCGGCGGGAGCGGGTGTGGGGAGTCGCTGACGGAGGCGGCCTTGTTGCAGCTGCTGTGCGCCGCCGCCCTGGCGGCCGTCGCTCGGGCCGGAGTCATCGGCGGCTACGGGGGCTACGCCGCCCCCGCCCTCCACGCCGCCCCCGTCGCCGTCAAGGCGGCGCCCGTCGCGGTCGACTACTACGTGAGTACGCCCTCTTCTCATTCATTCCAGTCACCGACAGAGAGGCCACGAAGGTTGTCATTTATATGGCGTGCATTGGAGATGCACCTCGGAAATTTGGGTGTTTTGTACTACACAATAGCTAAGACTGCAAAGAATTTTTAAACGTATTACAAAACAAATGGATTTATATGCCTTTGAAACAGACCTAAACCATTTCAAATTCACGTCAAATTGTCAGAAAAATGCACTAGATAATGGGAATATATTGATATTTTAAATAAATACACTTTCTTTCCGGGAGTACTCAGAAATCATTGATTGGACACCGGGAGCGGCATCTCAGTGCATCAACTGATGTCGCTGCAGCGTCTCTGACCGGGAGGTCCTAGGTTCAAGTCCTGACGGTGGCAGGATTTTCGACACTAGCTTTTCAGCTAGGTCGTTTTCAGTCGCTGTCTGGAGGAGAATTCTAGCGGCCGGCTGCTCTGATCGATAGTTTTCTGTGGTTTCTCCGATCAACACCAAGCGAATATCGGAGCAGTACCCTAACAAACGGGCCACGGACCGTGCGCGATCTTTCCTTCCTCATCCTTGTTCTATCCTCTCCCCTTACACACACACACACTTACAACATGCACTGCTCTACCACATATTCCGGGAGACCGGTCGGGAGCTTCGAGCTTGTCCCGAATGGGGCGGTGTCTCGCTGGTGGGAGAGTCCTGTATAGGGGGAAACCCCACTAGCCGACGGTAGGTCGGCGCCGGATCTCGCCATCCAGCGGTGAAAGATCACCGTCATCTCCCGAGGAGAAGCATGTACTACACTTACGGGACTAATGACCAAAGCTGTTGACACATCCGGAATCACTAACCAACCAATCAACTTTGATTCAACTATTAAAATAACCCAACTGTTTGATATTGTAGTGGGTTCCCTGAGGTAAAACACGTCCAACACAAAACAAACTTCCAGGGAAAAAGACCAAGACACGTTCGCCAACAGACAGAAAAATGTCTTCTTCTTACGCGTATGCTTGAATATCTGTCGCAGTTCCCGGCCGAGTTGAGTCTTCGGACAAAGGGGAAACGGTTGAGCAATGATGTTTCCACAAGCGGAGCGTAATATTACCGCTAACTACCCTGAGAGAAATTCAGCGTTACAAGTTGCCAGGAAGAGAGGCGTTGGAGATGAACGTTACATTTCGGTTGTTCTGTGAATAGTCGCACCTCTGACACAGCATGTGTCTAACAGTAAGTTAAGATGCCATGTTTTAAATAGAACGAAATCGGTATCACTGTATAATTCGATAAATGCTCAGAATAACTGCATCAAAATTAATAAGTATGTAGACTGAAAATAAAATTTGAAAGTTCTCATTTGCATGAGTATCAAAAACCTTAAAATAATTAGAATATAAAAAACGGAATTTACTTGTTAGTATTCGCATTCTACAACTTAAAGACATCAAAGCAAACACAAATAACTTTAAAAATAGAAATTCGCCATATAATTACGTGATGTCAATTATTGTTTTGGGTAAAAAATATTGGTAAACTCTTCAAAGTTGAGAAATTGTAAAATCAAACACCAAATGTTGAAAATTTTAAAAAGTAGTCTTACGAGTAAATTAAATCACAATGTTCATTCAACGTCTCCGAACTTGAACTGAAAACCGGTAATGTGTTAATCTTCGCAAACATTAAGCGCTCCGGCTGCTCGCTCTCCCTGGGGGCGCAGGGCGATGGAGGGCCGTGCCGCCGGAGGCACAGAGTGGCGGCCCGCGGCCGCTCTCCAACCGCTCCGCAGCTGTGAGGCTGTGGAAAGATGTCGTCACAGCGCTCGCTACCGTATTCAGAATCTAGATAAAGGACAGAGTTAATTCGCTCCAAATTAATAACGCCGCCTTTCGCTACGAAAATAAAAGAAACACCTGTCGCATAGAATACGCCATGAAAAATGCGAGCACCAACAGACACTATATTAATTAACTCGCCATAAAGATTTATTAGGAAACTTTTTGACCGAATGCAATTCGTTATAAAGCATTTTTGAGAGCGTGCTCTGCATTCATAATATATATATATATATATATATATATATATATATATATATATATATATATATATTTAATTTAACCTTTTAATAAGTTCTGATGAACAATCATCAAAGCCTGTAGTATTTTCTTTGAAGAGAAATGCCAAAATTTTTAAATTACCTCCAGCTAAGTGTCCTACCAACGTCAGTGTTGAGTGACTGATTCAAAATCACTCCACTTAAGAAAGTAATTTTTCAAAAGTAATCTGAAACGTGCTAATGCGTGTGTTCCAATTTGCAAGAAACAATTCAAACAAGGGGACTACGAGACAACTCTCCCAACACCTTATGCGGTCTAGTACATACGCAGCAAGGAAAGAGAGAGAGAGGGAGAGTGTGTGTGTGTGTGTGAGAGAGAGAGAGAGAGAGAGAGACAGCGGGAGTCAATTGAAAGTCATTTGCGACATTATAGAGCTCTGAGTTTCTGGCACGTACATAATGGCTCTAAGCAGACCAAGAGGCAACACACAGCTTCAGCGTCAGGAGGAGCGAACATCTGAACAGATGTCATTCGAGTAGATGCGAGTCTTGGAGCTGAGAGGGGATCTGTTACCTATTCGAAATATGCGTAATTGGCTTCACGTCATATACGTCATGACGTAAGAATGACGTCATATACGTACATACATTGAAACACCTGTTAAACGTTTGTGCGGTTTAAGGACCGCAAAACCATGTTGAAGACAACGTCGAGGATGGTATTGTCGACGGCGAGGATTTCAAAATTACCGAAAGACAAACTTGTAATCCAAGTGCGATTAACAAAAAAATATTCGTACATGCAAAATAAAATGTGCATATATAAATAAAATTAAAATTAACACCAACATAAATCAACGAGTACGTTCAAAGGAAATAGAAACTTTTCAGTCTAGGTTAACATGTTCATGAGTATTCTGAATAAACAAACTATTTCAGAAATCTCACACTTACTGATTTTGATATGTACATTTATTACGAAGTGAACTAGTTCCACCGATATATTATCGCAAATTCCACGGTGCCATCAACAGCACCACGCCTTCCGTGCAAACCTGCCAGTCCGGGCGACACATTTAATTTTCGGCCGTCAGACTCCTGTTTAATTCTAATAAAAGACGGTAATAAAAGACGGTCGCTTATTCTGAGATCGTAATTAACTCTCTGCGAAAAGACCTCGGCCGACTAGCAAAGATTGCAGAACTGAAAAAAGTTTCACAGCAAAGAAAAATAACACAACTTATAATCGAAACGATTACTACAACACACACATGAAAAGTCTGATCACCACCACCTTCTGTGTTGCAGTCTGTTGGCACGGGTGTTTGGAAAAATCACTGCAACGTTGTGCTAGGTTAAAACTTCACAGGAAAAATAAACGAAATGCACCATTGAAACGAGTGTTATATTTCGTTTCTGTTTAAACAAGTATATTTCGTAAATTTATGAAAAATACGATGAGTCATAAAAGAACATTATAACAATTTCAGAATAGCAAACAAATTTTAAAATTAATATTTTGTTCACAAATGGAAAAAATGCATTTATATCACCCACTAGGTCATACAGTCAGTGACGATTTCTTTCAATTGAAAACAAGTGTAAAATTACTCATTTGAAACAAAAGTAGAAGAAAAAAGTGGGCTCTTCTCCTTGTTAAGTATTTCTGGATATCAATTTGCATTACAACCAATAAACAGAGGTGCTTCAACTTCACGTACTTTCTCGTTAATACGACAATAACAGTTTCGCAAAACTATAATACCTCAATTTATGTTCATATTAACACATTTTTGCCATCACGCATTGCCAATCGCCAAAAATCATTAGCAATCGAGAAATAAGCGCGAAAACTAAATTCATTTACAGCGAAGACAATTTCAACAATCTACGTTAATACAAATTCAACAAAACCGCGTTCCATACACCCACAAACACCGCTGCATCAATAAGTTATTATGAAAATTTCTAACTGCCACGTCACAGCATTACCATTGTTGTTTTGCAATCTGACAACTCGTAAATGATTCTAACAAAAGATGTGCGAGATATTCGAATTTGTAAATACGAAAATTTGCAAAAATTACGCGAATCTACTCACATTTTCAAGAAATGTAAATTATATTAATATCTAATTTTATTACCTTTATTATCAATATTGTACTTTTGCGATGTTAATTATATACAATATTTGAAAAAATCAAGAGTTCACTGAAAATGTGACCTACACAATTTTTATAATAGTATTTTGCTCTATTCCAGAAAAAAATGGAGTCCTTTTTAAGAAAATAGTTTTTCAAGCATTGCTTATATTTCAAGTCAAATTACGTGACAATTATTCGCATTTTTGAGAAATTATACGTTACCCTATTTAAAGATCGATTTTTGAATAATTTCATTAGACAAAAATTCTATCTTCAATATTTTTGATGTAAAAATACAAAAACAAAGTTTGATTTTTTTAAATTTTTGAAAACTTAGAGAGTTCAACAAAAAAGTGATCTATTAGATTTAAAGAAAAAAATTAAAGTAAATTTTTAGAAAATATTAAAAATATTGTGGAGATTTCACGTAAAGTAGCCCCCAAAATGAAAATATCCATTTCAAATTCAAGGGTCTGCGACCTCTATCAGATGGATTGGGGAATATCAATTTTGGTGGAAACTTTGCTCACGGTTTAGCAGCTAGCGTTGTTCACGCGGAGATGATTTGCCATTTTTTCGGAATCAAGGACCCAAAATGTGTGGTTTCAATTACACAATGTAATTTCCACATGTAAAAACTATAATTATTCATTTTTTCGATACCAGAGCCCAGTATTAAGTGTTTTTTCGTCGAAAAATCTTTCTTTTCCCCGGAGCATTACAATTCTTTCTCTATACGGAGTTGTACACGAGACAATACTAAGGCCATTTTTCATTAAGATACTAGTTCATTTTGAAGTGCATGTTCCGCACTACCCGGTGAGGCCACGAACTTAGGGAAATTACGGGATGGTTGATAATTGGTGGGGCAGCCCACCATGCCACAACCACAGATAAACAGCCATGCCTAAATCGCATCATGACGACACGAGCTCGGTGCTGCACTCGCGTCTTTAGCAATCTCAGCTGTCGGCTGAAGTAATATTTCGGAGCACGCTGTATATAATGAGGCGGCCGCAAAGAAAGGGCGCGGCCGTGGCGGCGACTGCCGTCACACTCATCTCGATCGCTTGTGACATGCGCCGCCACCACCGAGGCATTCAGGGAACGCAGCTATTTGCATAACACAAATCTTTGCTCCCTACAAATAGAAGAACATGGGCGTGAAGTGGGCGCCGCCCCGCCCCCCGCACCGCGCCGCGGAGGTGAGATAGAACGATAGCGCTTGCGCGCACGTACGGCCGGCCACCGCCGTCCACACGTCAATCCAGCCGTACGCACAGGCTGCGCAACATTTGCATTATAAACTCAGAAAGGCATTTCGTTTTCACTTCATTTTTCACAGTCAATAAAAGCACAAACATCAATGAACATTACTGTCTTAAAAGAACATATTCCGTATGGAAACGTGAAATTAAGATACGATTTCAATCTGTGCTCACTGCGTACGGCGTATTGTGAGACAAATCAAAGCCTTCAAATCAAATAATGAAATCTCCATATTCTCGTTGTTTTGTTTTAGAAATAGAACGTGTGAGATCAGCTCTTCACCTGTAGAAGAAAATAACGTTTGCGAGTAAGCTTCGACAAAATACAATACTCGTACTTGACATAATTCTTACCAGTTTTCGAACAATGAAATTCTTTGAAATTTATCTCATATATCTGAATTTTGATAGTTTCTATACAAAATTGAAGAGTATTAATTGCAAGCATTTTCTTGGAATTATTTAGATAAAAAATTCCGCTATATTTTTTAACAATCCTGATACAGTTCAAAATTATCTTTTACCCAAAGAAAATAATTAGATGATACTCTACACATTGCTCCATTTCGCATTTCCTATGTTGCCCCTTGATGACGTCGTGGTGGATCGTGATACCTGAGCGCGATCCCGTGGTGCACGGCCCGTGCAGGGTCGCGGCGAGGCGACAGGTCGTCCGGCGCGGGGGCGAGGGCTGCTCCCGAGCGGCGAGCCACGCCTGCCCGGTGCGCTGTGCTCCCTCCCAAAGCACTTCACGCCCATTCGCCCTCCCTGCTTTGCCTCGCGTCACTCCATTCCTCCTCCTTCTGCCAAGGCCACTCCATCACGCACCTTGGCGTGCTTTGCCATTGCACTGCTTTCCGTCTGGGACCGTTCCAGAGCTAATTTTCAGACTCATGATTCCATCTTTAAAAGTTCTCATTCGTATACTTCAAATGTATTTGAATTGAATTGAATTGAATTTGCCTTATTTGACGGGGCGAGACTCAGGCCATGAGGCCTGCTCTTCCGTCTGACCACGCCAATTTCGTTACGCTCCTTTCACCTACTAGGGGAGAAAGAAGGTATTACTTGGGCGACGAAACAGGCGATTTCAATTTAGCTCAGAGGTGTCATTTAGGCTTGAGGATCTTTTACATGCAGTAAATGTACATGCATGGGACAGCCGGCTTTACTTCCCCTCCGAAGGAAGGCGTACGAAGGATTTTTTCGCCCTTAAAAATCCACGGTTTCGAACCCGCAAACTTTGGTATAGCAGTCCGATACGCTAACCGATACACCATCGCCGCCGCTATGTATGGCATTTCCAAAGTTTTCATATATATTTCGATTTCAATTTGCCATTTATGATTCTTCTACGTCGAGCCATGGTTTTCTAACATTTTACTCCCCTACGAAAATCCTGTAGATGACACAGTCCACCTTCTGTTGCAGGCCTACCCTAAGTACAGCTTCAACTACGGCGTGCACGACGCGCACACCGGCGACGTGAAGAACCAGTGGGAGGAGCGCGACGGCGACGTGGTGAAGGGCGAGTACAGCCTGGTGGAGCCCGATGGCAGCGTGCGCACCGTCACCTACACCGCCGACGCTCACAACGGCTTCAACGCCGTCGTGCATCGCACCGGCCCCAACGTGCACCCAGCGCCCGCCCCCGCGATCGTCAAGGCGCCCGCCTACGTCGCCGCCGCCCCCGCCTACTCGCACGGCTACGCCGGCTACCACTAACGCCCATCCCATCCCTCCGCACGCGCAGTAATTCGGTTGAAGACGTCCTGAGTTGGCAGCTCCGCTCCCCCACTTTCCCATCGCTCCATCATCCGTCGGGCAAGGTAATACTCCTTCCTATGTCGCTCCCCACTGGGAAATAGCTTCTCTCCCTCCCCTCCCTCTCCCTCTCTCTCTTTCGCTGAAACGCCGTCGGGCCCCTCAGTTCCTAGTTGCGAAACTTAGAACGTACACTCATTCGCTGGCCCCTTCTCTAGGTTGGGGGTAGTTCAGTTCATTTCGGGCGGCTCATCACTTCGTTGGTATTTTCGCTATTTCACCTTCATGTTTTTTCATCTTGATGTCCCATCCATCGTCATTTCGTGCCATTCTCAAAATCTCTGGAGTTGTGCTGAAAACGCAAGATACCTCCTGGTACCTAGAGGCTGCCTGGGATCAGTACAAATACCTGTATTCCACTCGAGACCATCATTCACCCGGGCCAGCTAGCAGCGCAGCACTGGTTCTCCCGGACTTCCATTCTTCGTTTTCAGTTCATCACACATCACCATCATCGTCGTTGTTGTCTCACTACGATTCCTCTCATGACCTCGCCCAACCTGAAGAAGCGTCCGCAAGAATGATTTCTTTAAGATGAATTACTGATTCATTGATCTTCAACAGATCAAACTCATTAGTCATATCAAAGCTTCATGGTTTATGTATGAGATTTGAAATCTTGTATTACTCATAATTGTAGTTGTTTATTGCATTACTTAATCATTCAAGTATTCTACTTTTGTACATAATGCTCATCATGCCTTTTTGTATTCTCATGCGATTTTCTAGAAAAATACATTTTTTGCTGCAATAAAAATATACGTTATAAACAATATGTGTTGTGTTATGGTTTCTTCCTTTACCGGACTTCCAAGATGTGACGCCTACTATACCAAATTCAATTAAAAGCCTGGGAGACAGAAGGGGAAGTCGTGTCTTGTCTAGTTATCCGGGGATAACTACCTGAAAAAGTAGGATTTATCAGAACTCCGATACTTGTATGAATTGAAGTCAGTATTAAAATTGTACTGCCCTACTTTAAATTATTACGTTTTTAGTGACATACAATAACATTTTAAACCAATTTTGCGCCAAGCTATAAAAAGTTATTAATTATGTGAGTCGAAAGTGTATTACACGATTCTCTTATGATATTGGCCCGTAATTTTACCTCGCCGATTTTAACTAAATTTACACTCACTTACTTTACTCATTGATCATTTTCACCCAAGGAGGAAAACTTTTGCCATCTAGAACTAAAAATCTGTTATCGGAAAAACTATTGGTTGCATTCCTAAACCAAACATATGTGAATTCATTGGAAAAATTGCGAAAGGAGTTCTAATGTAGATTTAAAGAGCTTCATTTCCATGAACAGGACATACAGATTTTCCGTAACCATACAGAGTTTCCGTTCTATTGACATTGAAAATGTGGATACAATTTACCAAATGGAACTGGCAGAAATGTAGAAGTGTGACTCCCTGAAATACGCATTGAATTCAAGCAGCCTTCATAATTTCTATGCATCTTTCCCCTCTGAAATATATCCTCACCTCAGAATCATCTGCACTCAAAATGGCAACCATCTTTAGCACAACTTATGTCTATGAACAGATTTTTTTCTAGAATGAAATATTTGAAATCTCCAAGCAGATCAAGTTTAAAGGATGCACACTTGCATCACTTGCCACGACTAGAAATGGAAAATATTGAAACCGGACATTGGCCACATAATCAATCAAAAGCAGGCCCATTGTTCCCGTTGAAATACTGATACGTTTGTTGATTTAACTTAACTTCATTTTAAATACTGTATTTGTTTCCGTTTAATTTTTCACTTCAAAATAGGATATATGGCATGTGCATAAGAATTTGTTCATAGTTTTTGTCCTTACTATAGTCCGGCCCATCAACGACCTGAGGGACAGTGAAATGGCCCCCCGTTTAAAAAGTGAGAGGACCCCTGATTTAGGCGTGTGGTCTTCACCAGAATGACTGATGAACAGACAGACGGATGAACGGACTGACGAATGGTCGGACGTTTTGAAAAAACCGTTTCTCGGTATTATAGGACCCCGAAACGTGTATTTCTAGTGAAATCTCAAAATTGATTTTCCACAGCATTGCATAACTTTCTACATACTATACATAAAAATGAGAAGAAAGTTTCAAAATTTCAAAACGTTGCCCACAGAGCGGTGTTGCATAAGTACTTCAATCTAATATCTCGTAAAAGAGTCCAGTAAATAAAGCGTGAAAAATTTGCATGAAACGAATGAGCAATTTAAACTATAGGTGCTACGGAATGGCACAGACTTTCCCTTACCAAAGGTTTCTAATTTTCTTGGTGTTGTCTGGCTTTGAGGTGTTTTACCATTCTCTGGCCAGCTGCCAAATATCGTCGCCCAAAGTACATTTTCTGACATTTTCTGTACTTTTTCCTTTCCTAATAGTAGAAGCAATATATATTACTTCCAGAATATTATAAAAGACTGAAATTCCGTCTTAACTATAAATTCTCATTCAAAAATTTGAAATGGTTTTTACGAAATTGGCGATTAAGCATTACTGTAAATGCGACATTTGAAGCTCTTTCACAGGAATCTATTGAGTTTTAGAAAAACTTCATTTAAAGTAATTTTAAAACTTCCACTCACACATGTAATAATGTATACGAATCGATTTAAATGTGCATACAAACTGCGTGAGAGATTTTATAAAAAATTACATTTCTGTAATTTTCGGAAAAACTAAAAAATACACCAAAATGGACTTCACGTCACATTAAACAGAAAAATTAGCACAATTCATTGGAAAAATTAAAAGAAAAAAAATTGACAATTTTTTTAAAAAATAGCGTTTGAGCATGTCTGAAAATATGGAATTTTGAGCTCATTTTTATAAAAAACTATTGAGTTTTCGTGAAACTAAATGACAGTATTTAAAGTACATGTACATAAATAAAAGTAAATAAATATAACAAAGTACATAATTCAGTAGAGTATAATTAAGTACAAAGTAAATAAATATAATAATGTGAACAAATCGCCTCTAAAGTAAATATTACCGACGTGAGAGATCTATTAAAATAGAGACCTATAAAGAGTCAAAACTATTACATTTTTATAATTAAAAAAACAATAGAATAGAGCAATACATGGAGTTTATGTCATCGAATAGGCTTCGTTTGTCACAAATCCCACTAAAAAGTTTAAGAAAAAAAATTGGAGCTCTTTTTGAGAAAATTTTGTTTTGTTATATTCTAAAATTCCAGATATTTCACGCGCTGTTGCAAAGACTATTATTTTTTTTAAAAAATGTATTTGAATTAACTATTATGAAAGAACTATTAACGAACAATAAATTTCATAAGTTCAAAAAATCTCTATATTCAATTTTATAGTTGTAGGAAGACGCCGAAGAAATTCCAAACTCAATTCAAGCAATTTTCGAAAATTCAGAGTTAACCGAGAAAATTGGATCTATGCCACCTTTATAAGTGTATTTTACTCTATGCTGATAAAAAATGTAAAGAAAAAATTTGAAGCCGTTTTTGAGAAAATGTTGAAAATGTTCAGGGGGCTTTATGTGAAGTACCCTCATATTTTTAAGAAAGTTTTTCAAAATGTCATTGCTTTAACTAGGGTCAGATGCGCAGGGGTTTCTTTAATTTTGAAAAGATTAGGGGCTAGCAGTGTTCACAGACGGACAGACGATCGGACGGGACGGACGGTACTTTTGAAAAAAAGAAAAACACTTTTTCGGTAACTCGGGACCCCAAAACGTGTATTTGGGTAAAAGAATTGAATTTGTGTAATTTTTAAGAAACAAAACAAAAGAATACCCCAAAATGAACTCAACGTCGTATTAAAAATTGCCATGACCACTATCCGTTGGGAAAGTTTGAATAAAAAATTTAGAGCCATTTTTGATATGTCATTTGAGCGTTACTTCAAATGCCAGACTTTGGGCTCGTTTTAACAAAAAAATGTTGAGATTTATAGAAAGATTCCCTGGCATTATTTAAATCACATGTAATTATAAATACAAGAACGTGAAGAAATCGCCACTAATGTATGTATTACCGACGTGACAGAAGAGTCACAAAAAATTAATTTTTGTAATATTTGAAATACACCAAAATACACTTTACGTATTATTATACATACAACAAAGGCACTACACATTCGAAAAATTTTGAAGATAAAATTTGCAGCAAGTTTTCAGAAAATGGCGTTTGAGCGTTTCTAAGAATCTGGGATTTTGAGCTCTTTTTCCCAGAAAACTGTTGTGTTTTTGAGAAACTTTTGACATTACTTGAAGCACAGTGTACTCATAAATATAATATTCTGAAGAAATCGCCTCTAAAAAAATACCGACGTCAGAGACAAGTCAAACTAATTACATTTTTCTACTTTTTGAAAAAAAAATAGAAATATGGCGTTTATGTCATCATAAAGGGTTCATTTGGCACTAACCGTACTAAAAACATTAAAAAAATTGGGAGCCGTTTTCGAGAAAATTTTGTTTTTGTACTCTTTAAAATTGCAAATATTAAACGCACTATTGCAAGAAAACTACTAAAATTTACAAGAACATCTACATGGCCTTCATAAAAGAACTATTTATGGGCAACAAATTTCATTTGAAGGAAAAGCCTCCATCTTCAATATTGTAGTTATATTGTAGTTGTAAGTTGCCGAAAAAAATTCATATTTTCACAATTTTCGAAAATTCAGAGTTACTCCTGAAAATCGGATCTATGTCACCTGTGCGTATTTATTTCTATTCTTACAACAAACATAAAGAAAAAATATGGTGTCGTTTTTAAGAAAATTTTGAAAATCTCCTGGGGACTTCATGGAAAGTACCCCCATGAAAGAAAGAATAATGTTTTTCAAAATTTCAAAGCTTTAACTAGAGCCAGAAGGACAAGGGTTTCTTCAATTTAGAAAAATTCCAACGCACGGTTTAGGCGCTAGGTTTGTTCACATGCCACAGACGGACAGACGGTCGGGCGGACGGAAAGACGGACGGTCGGACGGACGTTTTGCTTCCAACTGGTTTTTCGGGATTCGGAACAAAACAGGGATTCTGGCTACATCACGTGTTAGAGGATTTTTTTTCATAATTTAGTAACTGAATTTATCTGCTTTTTTGTTATTAGGGCCCGGCAATGAATTTCTTCGACCGAAAATCCGTCGTTTTTTCTCGCAGCATTACACAACTTTCTCTATACTACGTGTATTACTCCGTACGTATACGAGAAAGTAACTATATGTGCAACAGAATGGCACAGACTTTCCAGTAAGAAATGTTTCCAATTTTCTTGGTGTGGACTGGCTTTAAGGTCTTGCTCCATTCTCTGGTTTCTCTCCATTCACTGCAATCTACCGTCGCCCAAATTACATATTTTTGACATTGTCTTAACTTTTCAGTTTTTTAGTAGTAGAACATTATTATAACTTTAAGAATATAAAGGAAGAGTATATACTAATCAATAATAGCAATTTTCATTGAAAAATGTGATGCCATTTTTAAGAAAATAGCGATTAAGCATTACTGTAAATGCGAAAATTGAAGCTCTTTTTCACAGGCCTCTATTGAGACTTCGAAAAATTTCATTTTAAGTCATTTGAAGCATCTTCACTCACAAATGCAATAATGAATACAAGTCGATGGAAATGCGCATATTATCGGCATGAGAGATATTTCGAAAAAATTCCATTTGTGTAATTTTTGAAAAAACAAATGAATACACCAAAATGAACTTTACGTCCATATTAAACAGTACAAATAGCACTATCCATTGGAAAAGTTAGAAATCAAATTGGAGCGATTTTTGAGAAAATGTTGTTTGAGCGCCTCTCAAAATGCGGAAGTTTGAGCATATTTTCACAGAAAGCTGTTGAGTTTCCGAGAAAGTTTATTTGACAATATTTAAAACACATGTACTTATAAATAAAATAATGTCCAAAAATCGTATCTAATTATTGTATAATAATAATCGTATCTATATTATTGACGTGAGAGTCAAGTATAAAAATTACAATTTTGTACATTTTGAAAAAACAAAAGAATAGATCAATAAGGCGTTTATGTTATCGTATAGAGTTCGTTTGGCACTAATTCCACCAAAACTTTAAAGAAAAAATTGGAGCCGGTTTTTGAGAAAATCTTTTTTTGTTATGTTTTAATTAATATTTTTAGAAAAACGTCGAAAAAATTCAATCTTTTACAATTTTCGAAAATTCCGAGTTAATCGTGAAAATTGGAAGTATGCCACCTTTCTTAAAGTATTATATTATATTTTACAAGGAATTTAAAGAAACGTTTTGGAGCCGTTTATACGAGAAGGTAAAAATAAAGTCGATTTTAAGAAAGGAAAATTTAAACAAAATTAAATTCCCTAGTTTCGTGCAAAATTACGCCAAGTGTATTCAAATTTTTGGAGAATTATACATGATTTCTATGGACTTTACTTCAAAATCAATCTTTAAGTAGCAGATTCAATGGAGGAAAAAATCTCTAGGTTCGTAATTGTGGTTTTAAGATGACGCGAAAAAATTTTGAATTTTTGTAAATATTCGATATATCTGTTTTTAATGAACAGAGACCTTCATCATTGTCTTAAACGTTCTTTACTTTATGAAACAACAAAATTTAATCAAAAACGATGTAGCAAATTCTTTGAAATATTTGAATTCAAATATTCATGTAAAGTTCCCTCGAAAATGAAAACCGCGACATCAGTCAGATTGATAGGGGAATATCAATTTTGGAGAAAATTGTCTAAACGGTTTAGCCACTAGCGTTCTTCGCAGAATGACAGACAGACGTTTTGCCGTCAATTGAGGTGTCGGTCTCAAGGACCCACAAAACATGGATTTCAAGGTATTACAGAATCGAACAGACTTTCTCGTAGCAGTTAGTGTTCTAATTTCTTTAGTCTGGGCTAGATTTTCGGTCGTTCCCTACCCTCTTGCCAGCTGCCATCTATCGCCACCACAAGCACATTTTTTTAAAAAATATAATTTTTTCGGTTTCCTAACAGTGGAATTGAAATATTACTTTAAGAATATTTAGAAAGAGTAAAATATCGTCATATATAGAAATTTTTGTTAATCATTTGGAGCCGTTTTCAAGAAAATGTTGTTGAACCGTTACTATAAATGTGAAATTTGTAGTTTTTTTCAAACAAACCTTTCGACTTTTGAAAAAAAATTGTAAGTCATTTCAAGCACTTTCACTCTCAAATGTTATAATTGAATACAAATCGCTGGAAATGCACACATTAAAGCCGGGAGACATATTTTAAAAACTTGCTTTGGTGTAACTTTTGGAAAAACAAGAAAATTAATTTTATGTCATCATAAATACTGCATTTCGCATTACTGGTATGAAAAGTTCATAAAGAAGATTTCGAGTCGTTTTGCACAAAATAGCTTTTGTGCGTTTCTGAAAATGCAGAATTTTGTATTTATTTTCACAGTAAAGTTTTAATTTTTCCACAAATTTATCATTTAAAGCACAGTTTTTAATGCAATAATGTAAACTAATCGTCGCTAATGTAAAACGTAACATGAGAGATAAGAAAAAAATTATAATTTTTGAAAAAATCAAAAGAATGCAGCAAACTGTCTTATTTGTCATGTCATAGAGATCATTATCACCATTCCTATCAACAAGAAAAAAATTGGAGCCGCTTTTTAGACTTTTTGTTTATTTTGTCATCTCTTATTGCACCCAATTTAACGCAAAAACTACTAACATTTTCAAACAATATACGGAACCGTCATGAAAGAACTAACTCTGGAGAACAGATTTCATTTGCGAGGAAAATCTCGATCATCAATTTTGTAGTTGAACGAAGACGCAATTTTCGAAAATTCAGAGTTAATAGTGAATATCGTACCTGTGCCTTCTTAGTAACTATATTTTACACTATTTTTTCAAGAGATTTAAAGAACAAATTTGGAGATGTTTTTTAATATAATTTTAAAATGTCCAAGAGGCTTCATATTGTGACGTCGTGGGAACACAACAGCAATCACAGACACGAGATCCAGATATTCACATATTTATTAATAAGTACATACAAATAAATAGTTTCACCCCTTATGTATAGCTCTGATAGAAACTATACCTCGATCGCAGGAGCGATCCTTAAAAGATGCAAATCTGCCTGACTCGTAGCCTTCGCCACTCCTCAGCGAGCTTACGCACACAGCGTAGAGCCCCGGTGACCGCAGTCACCCGTGGAAAAAATGTTCCACAGCGGCGTCCCAACACGTGGGTTCAGAAAATTCAGAGTTAACAGTGAACATACGAACATAGCTCGTATCCGCACCGTCCTAGGTGCAAGTTTTGTGCGTTCACACAAAGTTTTCACTCAGCTCAAAAACCCACCCCCGCGCTTTGCGCTCCTGCTTACGCCCAGACCATGTGACACGCAACGTCATCTCGCTTTCGCGGGGCACTTCATGCCACGTGACTGTCGCGCCGCCACACATTTTGGGCATCCCTTCCCATGAATTTCTGGAAGTTCTCAAAATACCTCGGGGTGCATCTTTTGAGCCCCGGCAGAATATAACGTTTAACAAAAATTTGAACGGCAGACTAAGAGATGACGCCTCTACTGCAAAACAAAATTAAACTTCGAAGTGGAGATGAGAGGGCCTTGGTGAGTGTACGTGAATATAGCGGTGTTTTTAACGAATTACATTTTTACGGATTACTGAAGCCAAAGTGGTCGAGCAATTGAATACAATTGGTGGCCTTTCTCCTTTTACTTTCAATAAACTTTAATGACCACAATTTACAAATCGTACTAACACTTTCGTTTTCATATTCCAACACATCGTACTTCTTTATTGTCTAAATATTCTACAGCAAGACCTTCAGGTGCTGTTGTCTTAGACAAATTACCCCCGTTTATACGGGCTGTATAATAAAATTATGGACGGCAAAGATATGGATGTGAAGATCGTTTGATCTAAGTTGAAGAGAGAAAGACAAAAATACAACGGTGAAGGTCTTCCGAACAAGACCTACAAATCATCTGACCCACAAGTGAGTGCAATTTCTTCTGAATTTTCGAAAAAAGTGCTTTTTCAATCTAAATAACCACGGTCCTTTTGGTGTGTGGTTAAGAAAATCTAAACCAGACAACGAAGTTATTAATGCCTACAAAGTGGGAAACTTTCTCTTGAAAAAATACAAACATTTCGATGTCAGAAACAAAGGAGCATATAAAGTAGAAGTAGTTTTTGAAAAACGGAGTGACGCCAATCATTTTATTTAAGACAAAGACTTGCAGACACAAGGTTTAGAAGCTTTTGTTCCCGATTTTATACAATACAGAAAGGGAATTATATAGGGAATTCCTACAGAATTTACAAACGAGGAAATTAAAGTAGCTTCTCAATCTGAAATAGAAATTTTAGATGTTAAAAGATTAAACCGAAAAAATAAAGATGTTCATTCGGGAAGTGGTAAGGGTTGAATCCCAAGCCAAACAGTTCTGATCTCTTTTGCTGGTGAGTCGCTTCCTACTGAATTTGTTTTTCATGTACGAAGTAAAGTGGAACCTTATGTACCTCAACCAATGCAATGCTTCAAATGTTTCCTTTTTGTTTAGAAAATGCCTTGAAAAAAGAAATTTGTTTTTATTGTGGAGAACTTAAACATGAGAACAAATGTTCTTTTCAAACACCTAAATGTTCTAATTGCAAAGGCTTACACAAATCTATTGATACAAGATGTCAAGTAATAAAAAATTCCACGGAAGCAATAAGGAAATAGCTTATAATAATATTTCATGATGCTAAAAAACAAATTCTTGGACAAATTAAGCCTCCTTTAGTTACAAAAGAAAACATTCATGAGCTAAAACAATACAAAATCACAGATTTAAAAAAATCTAATCCACGTCTCATCAGTCTAATCATCAGTCAAGTTCCAAGATTAATTGTGCATTGAAATCCAAAGATGTTGCAAGATTAATCCCATAGGGAGAGCAACATTCATCGTCTGATTCTTCACTTCAAAATTGCGTTTCCAGTAACATTCCAAAACATTTCCGAAATTGAAATATCAGCAATATCTGACAGTGAACTTCCACAGAAGAATACTATTGCTGTAAATCACAGCTCCCTCCCATCTACTGATGCAATTAAATTAGCTAACCGACTCAGAAATGAGTCCTTGATGAATGTAAAGACGTATGGTTGCATCAAGGACAAAGGAAATAAAAATTTAAAAAATTGCCGGTAAATTTTTAAAATAATATCAAATAATTATTAATTAGTATTTACTTAACGTTTCTTACCTCCACATAAATGAACGCTAATCGACCAAAAATATTACAGTGGAACTGTAGAAGAATATTTCTTCAGTGGAACAGTGGAAAAATAAACTTGATATACATCAATCCGCAAATGATATTATAATACTTCTGGAAACATGAATTACCTTATTTTACGTGGCGAGACTCAGGCCATGAGGCCTGCTCTTCCGTCTGGCCACGCAAATTTGGATACGATCCATTCACCTACTAAGGGAGAAAGAAGGTATTACTTGGACGATGAAACAGTCAATTTGAATTTAGCTCAGAGGCTCTTCATTTACAGAAACTTCAGACGGATCTTTCATCCAAAAAATCTTTAACTTAACAATGGGACAGCCGAACCTACTTACTTGTCTTCCGAATTATAAAAACACTACGGCCCTTCAAGAACGTCAAGCAAGTTTGAACCCGCGAACTTGGGTATAACAGACCGATACGCTAACCATTACACCATCGCCGCCGCCAACTTGGTTAAAACCTGAAGATAGATGTTTCTTTCAGAATGTTAATACGGTTAGATTTGATAGAATTTCTAAACACGGAGGGGGAATTGTGTTTTTTATTAAACGAAACAATGTTTATTAAAATAAATTTTAATTATAATTTACAAAGTATAGAGACAGGATGTATTTCTTTTACTTCTGGTTCTGGAAATGTTTTAATCTTAGACGTCCAACGTTAAATAAAAACATTTGTCTCCTTAAGTGGAACAATATATTAAATTTTTAAATCAACATAATTTATTTATTTTGGTTGGAGACTTTAACGCCCACCATAAGTTATGGGGCAGTGAGAAAAATTGCACAAATAGTAAATTAATAGTTAATAGCCTGGATTCAAATAATCTATTCCTACTAAATAATAAGAAACCGAGTCATGTCACGCTTTGTAAATCATCTACTCCGTCTCAAACCTAGATCTTTTTGTGTCTCCTCCAGTGGCACTTTTATCCAATTGGACAGTCTTGGATGATAAATTCGGAAGTGATCATTTTCCTATTTTAATTCAAATTAACATCAAAACATTTAGAAATGATTAATGTAAGGATTATAGATATAATTTAAGAAAAGTGAATTGGAAAAATTTGAAAGAGAAGATAAATGAATCCGTCTCTTATTTCAAATCCGTCTCTCAGTTTGGATTTTGTTAATTTGAGTATTTTAAAACGAGATGATGACTTTGTTGAATTTCTAAACAATTGTATAGAAAAATCTCTCCCAATTACAAAAAATAACTCTTACAACAAAATTCAGTTTCTGATTCCAATTGTTCGAAAATTAAACCCAGATGTATATGGTGGAATAATACTTGTGAAAAAGCAATTCGAATTCGAAAATCTCATTTTAAGTGTTAAAATATATGTAGTGATATTGAGATTATTAACTTTAAACGGATTGTAACCAAAAGAATTAAGATTCTCAGGCAAGAAAAAAAAGAATCGTTTAAAAATTATTGTGAGTCTATTAATCGAAATACAAGAATATCCGACGTCTGGAAGAAAATAAAGTTTCTTCAAAATAGCTTAAATAGAGAACCATCCTTGGAAGGTAATAAAAAAGAACAATGTGATATTCAAGAATGCCTAAAAAATCTTTGTTCACCAAACAAAAAGTGAATATGAGTTTACAAGATACTACAAATTTTAACTTTGAAAATAATTATCATTTTTTAGATACTCCTTTCTGTTTTGAAGAAATGGAAATCATCTTTAAAAATGTAAACATAAAGATCTGCTCCACGGATAGATAAGATATCAAATGATATTCTTACAATTTTACAGGAATTTTTTAAAAGAGTACTGCTTGGTGTATTTAACGATATTTTCAATAAGTGTACGTTTCCAGAACAATGGAAAACTTATCTCATTGCATTTATTTCATAAATCGAATACTGATAAAGTTTATCCCATATCTATGGCGTCGTGTATTTTAAAACTTTTGGAAAAATTGATTTATAATCGTTTATGGTGGTGGTTGGAATCAAATAAGTTGCTTCCCTCATCGCAATATTGTTTCTGAAAAAGGAAATCTTGCGCAGATAAGCTTTCAATATTAACTGCTCATACATGAAAGTTTTTACAAAAAAAAATGTCTTATGGCTTTATTCTTAGACATAGAGGGAGCTTTTGACGATGTCATTCCAGATTTTTTGATTAATGATTTAATTGAATTAGATAAAAAAAGCACAGTATGTTTTATTAAAAATTTAGTTTATGAAAGGAAACTAACTTCACTAAACAATAATGTCGTCAATTCGTATTGAAACGCTCTCCGTTTCGGTTAAATTATTTCTGCAACCGGTTTCCGAATTTATATCATTTTTGGGCGCCAGGAAAGGGTTGCGATTTTAAATTTCCCGCAAACACATCTAAAGGAAAATAATGTTCCTACTAGTTCTGCCGGTTGGGTTCTTACGAAAATAATCGTTGCCGGTACTGACTTTCTTCCTAGGGGAAAGTAACCACAAAAAGAAAATCTCTGGTCCTCCAGGTTCGGACCTGCACTCCGTCGCCCTTGAAAATAAAACAAACTGCAAAACTTCCCGACAAAGCCTCTGAGCAGGAAGGATCATCAACAGGAAAACACGCGCGGAAACGGACTTAAATATGTACGTGGAGCATTCAAGGAAATGCCGCAAAAACTGAGGAAGTATTTAGAAAAATCAAAAAGTATGATAATGACATAGTAGGATTCACAGAAACTAAGAAGAAAAGAAGGGGTACGGAAGAAAGGAATAGGTACATCCACATTTATAGTGGGCTGCCGAATGACGAGAGAGCTCCAAGTGGGGTTTCTATAGCTATCAAAAATAAATATAAAAAGAATATCACCAGCTGGGAGTAAATCAGTGATAGAATTTTAAAGGTGCAAATGGAGCTTAAATGTCATTAGTTACTATTATAGTTGCATATGCACTAAATGATGGTGCCGATATGGCAAGTAAGGATGTATTTTATGTAGAATTGACAAAATCATTGGAGAAAGTAAGTGTCCGAAAATAACTTTCATTTGTTGGTGATTTAAATGGATTGGAGGGGACTGGATGGAGAATTGCCGATCCTATAGGTGGGCACCATGGGGAAAATATAATAAATAATAATGGAGAGAGGTTGATAGAATTTTGCCAACAGAATACTCTCAGAATGATGAATGGTTGGTTCAAGCATAAACAGATACACCAATATGCATGGAAAATCCAACTCACAATTTAAGATCTTGATTTGTTTATATCATATTGAGACAAAAACCAAAATTCTGGATAAAAGACGTAAGAGTATTGAGAAGCTCTGAATGAGAATCAGATCATTATTTACTGGTGTCCTGAATTTTCTTTCCTTTTAAAAGTACAAAAAAATGCTGACAAAAGTGAAGGTGGTAATAATATTTTTTTAGAAAAATTATAATTAGCAAAAACTTCAAGACGACTCTACTTGTTTTCTTTATAAATTGAGATTAGCCTCAAAGCTGTGTGACGTTGCAGATGATTCTGCAATAAAATGTATGGGGGGTTAAAAAAACACAATTCCTTTGAGGCATTAGGAGAAAGAGAACAACAACATTTATGGAATAGGAAAAAAGAAATGTGGAGGAATGGTGCCGTAGAGGAGTTAGTATATAAGAAGAAAATGGCATATAAGTGACTCGCTACAAAATCTGAAGAAGACCTTCAGATATATTGATAGAAGGAAAGAATCGCAAGGAGCAGTTACTGCAGCAAAAATGATATCCTGGCCAAGATATATGATAAGTGTCTGAAAGGGGTTATCGTGCCTGAAGAGTGGAAACTGCAATAATCACTTCTCTGTATAAGAAAGGTAATAGGAAAGACTGTTCCAACTATCGTGGAATCAGTGTAATGCCGTCATTAGCTAGGCTTTATTATTAAAGTATTTGAAAAGAAAAAATTGAAAGGGAAGTGAAGGATTTTGAAGAGCAAGGGCGTTCATGTATAGATGGTATATTTACATTACGAAACCTGATTGAAAAAAGAGTTTGTAGAGGTTTAACAACTCTTCTAGCTTTTGTAGATTTACACAAGGCTTATGACACTGTTCCACAAAACAAGTTGTGGACCAGTTTATATAAAAATGAAGTGTCGATAACTTATGTTAGTGCCATAAAATAATTTTACAGTAACTGTATGAGCATGGTCAAAATAGGCAATAAAGTTTCCTCAGAATTATAGGTTACAAAAGGCCTTCGACAGGGATGTACTATGGCACCGACACTTTATAAGATCTATTTAGAGGAAGCCTTGGAGAGTGGAAGAGGAAATGTAGTGGTATGGGCATTGATATGAATGACTTGAGTTATATTCTCCGTACGTTTAAAGAGGAACATGAGAAATGGGGCCTAAAGATTAATATGTCTAAAACTGAGTATCTGAAAGTAGGAGATGACGAGATGGAAGATATAGAGGTAGAGACAGAAAAAATTAAAGGTAGTAAAACTTTTAAATATTTTGGGGTCACTCATATCATCTATTGCAAAAAGCAGTGATGGCATTAATAATAAAATTGGACAAGATAAAAGAGCGACACGGCAACTAAACTCCATTCTGTGGAACGATAAAGTCACAAAAAGAACAAAGCATATTATTTACTCCTCAGTGGTTGAATGTATCCCTACCTATGGTGCATAAGTGTGGAAACTGAATAAAAGAGAACGAGACATACTTCTTGCACTTGAAATGGATTTTTGGAGAAAAAGCGGTGGCACTTCCAAACTGGAACACGTACGGAATGAGAAAATAAGGGATATTATGAGCGTTAAAAGAAATATTATTGACAAAATTGAAACCAAACGCCTCCTCTGGTATGGTCATCTAGAAAGAATGAAGGAGTTTACATGGCGTAAATGAATATGGAAATTGATTCCTCCCGAGAGAAGAAAACGGTGTCGACCTTCACGAAGTTATGCCCGAGGTGTACAAGACGCGATGGCTGCCAGAGGACTACAGGAGAGAGATTGTAAGGATAGAGATAAATGGAGATCGGAGAAGTAACGGGAACGCTCATTGTGTCGTTTTTGGAAAACTGTCCGTAAGTTGAGGGGAAAGAAGTAAGATTTGTTCTACAATCCCAAAAAAAGTAATTGAAAATTTTTATGAAAATATCTACTCACATCCAGTACAACGAATTGAATAGGCTGCAGACACTCGATTCCAGATAAAGAGATAGCTCCAGAAGAATTAATGATTAGCATTCGAAAACTAAAGAACAATAAAGCTCCGGGACCCGACGGAATAGCTAATCTATTCTGTAAGACTTCCTCTCAATTTGTATAAGCAATTACCAGAGGCGGGATTTCCGATCTTTTATTGGGGGGGGGGGCAAAGGACCCTCCCAGATATCATACTGAATCTGACCGGGAGGTCCTAGATTCGAGTCCTGACGGCGGCAGGATTTTGGACACTAGTTATTCAGCTAGGTTGAATTCAGTCGCTGTCTGGAGGATAATTCTAGCGGCCGGCTGCTCTGATCGGTAGCTTTCCGTGGTTTCTCCGATCAACACCAGGCGAATGTCGGAGCAGTACCCTACCAAACGGGCAACGGACCCCCCGCGATCTCTCCTTTCTCTTCCTTGTCCTCTGCTCTCCCCTTACACACACACACACACACACACACACTTACACTAACATGCACTACACTACCACATATTCCGGGCGACCGATCGGGAGCTTAGAGCTTGTCCCGGCTGGGGCGGTGCCTCCCTGGTGGGAGAGTCCTGGTTAGGGGGAAACCCCACTAGCCGACGGTAGGTCGGTGCCGGATCTCGCCATCCAGCGGGGGAAGATCACCGCCATCTCCCGAGAACAAACATTCACTACACTTACGGGACTCATGACCAAAGCAGGTGACGCGTCCGGAAACACGAAAAAATCAATAAATCATACTGAAATGTTCTCCTAAACCAAATGACATTGAGTAGTTACACCATAAATTAACATAAAAAGGTTTCTTGGCCCCCGCACCACCACCACATCCCTGTACAGCCAGAAAAGTGTTTTTTTAATATTTCCTTTGTCAACTTAACACTATTTTATCTGATTGAAAAAATATGAAAAATAAGAAAATAATCTATACTACTATCAGAAAAACATTTTTACCTTCTCGTATACGTACTACTATATACTGAATTACGCAGTATAGAGAAATCTACGTTATGCTGCGGAAAATAGCTTTCGATAATTCAACAAAAATACACGTTTTGGGGTCTCCTTTGGGATAAACTAATACCAAAAAGGTGTTTTTTTACGTTCGTCCGTCCGTCTGCTCATTTGTGAACACCACTAGCGCCTAAAACATAGTAGGATTAATTTTCAAAATGGATATTCCCCGGTCAAGCTGGCTCGACGTAAGGCGCTGCGATTTTGAAAAACTTTTTTCAAAATTTGGGGTACTTTACAGGAAGCCCCCCGAACATATTCTAAATTTCTCAAATATGGCTCCAAATATTTTAAGTAAAATACACTTATAAAGTCGTGTAGGTCCTATTTTTACGGACTCTGAATTTCACTTTAACTCTGAATTTTCGAAACTTCTTACAACTACAAAATTTATGACAGATTTTTCTCTCAAATGAAATTTGTTGTCCATAATTAGTTCCTTCGTTGAGGTTATGTACATTTTTTTATAATTTTAGTCGTTTTCACGCAATATTGCGTGCAATATAAGCAATTTTAAAAATCTCACAAAAACAACATTTTCTCAAAACGGCTTGATATTTTTTCCTTAAAGTTTCGGTAAAGATAGTGTTAAATGCACTGTATAAGATGACATAAATAATTTTTTGATATCCGTCCTTAATTTTACATTGCGGTAAATTTACTGTGAACAAATTATTGTATTAATGAGTACATATACTTTAAATTATGTCAAAATTTGTTTCTCAAAACTCGCCAGTTTTTGTTAAAATGAGTTCAAAATTCTGCATTTTCAGAAACGCACAAATCCATTTTCTCAAATATGGCTCCAAATTTTTTCTTCAAACTTTTCCAACGGACAATGCTATTTACACTGTTTAAAATGACATAACCTCCGTTTTGGAGAATTCATTTGTTTTCAAAACGTACACAAATGTATTTTTCAAATATCCCTCGCCATTAATATGCACATTTCCAGCGATTTGTGAGTTAATGTACCTCAAATGTCTTTGAATGTTTTCGGAACACTAAATATGTTCCTGTGAAAAATATTTGTAGTACATGGAATAAATAATATCATATAAAATTTCTGGAAAACTCAAAAATATGAAAATGAGTTCAAATTCCCGCATTTTGAGAAACGCTCAAATGCAATTTTCTCAAGGCTTTAATTTTTTTCTTTAAACTTTTCCAACGGATAGTGCGCATTACCAAAAGTATTTTTTTAAATATCTCTCACGCCGTTAACATGCAAAATTCCATAGATTTGTATACACTTTTGCATTTTTAGTTGAAAATGCTTCAAATGACTGTAAGTGAAGTTTTCGAAAACTCAATAGATTCGACGATTCAAAGTAATATGAAAAGAGCTTCAAATTTTGCATTTAGAGTTTTTATTTTTTAAATTTATTTTATGTAAAAAAAGTTAAAACTCTGTAATGTAAAATAATGTACATGTATTGTATGTGAATTTTTTTTGTAGCTGTTGAGACTGTCACCTGATGAATATGATTTCTACGTCGAGTGTTATAGTAACAGACATCAGTATTTTCTGAAAATATAATCCCACTCTTCAGCAAGTCAGCAAGTTTTTGACAAAAACCACTTATTCGTAAATCAACAGACAAGGTAATGGTAAAATTCCTAGATTCATGAAGAGAGACTCACAAGAATCACGTGGGTGAGAATTCTGAACGCGTAGCATAATGAACTTTAATTTGTGCTAAATTCATTTAAATGGACGTTTCATTTAAGGTTTCACTGAATTGAGAGACATAAATATTTTGTTTCCCTAACAGTCAATGGTACACCGTTCATTTTCAATGGAGCTCAGAATTGTTTATTTGAAATGGAAAATTGCATTAAAACCATTTTATTTTCGTTTACTGTTAATTTGTTATTTCGGAACCAATTTGAAAATCTGATATTATACTACTTACGGTTTCTTTATTGCACAGGATGTTCGTATCATTCGCAAAGAGAACTGTTCTTCCGTTTCGAATCGTCGAGTGCATATCGTTTACGTAGAGTAGGAACAGAATAGGGCCTAAAATCGATCCTTGAGGTACTCCACGTGCTATGGGGAAAGAGTCGGAAAGGTGCGTACGTAATGTTCCATAATTCCAGTAAGGTATTTCCACTCTCTGAGATCGTTGTTTAAGATACGAACACAACCAAATTTCTAAATCTATGTTGGTAATCTGAAAGTGCGTCGTGTTTACTGAGAAAAGTTTTCATACGTAAAAAAAGTCTGTCCAATATTTTTGAAAAAACTGACAGAAAAGAAATAGGCTGATAATATTGAATTTCATTTTTCTTACCTTTTTTAGAGCGGTTTAATCTTAGGTCTTTTAAAAACATTTGGGAACGTTCCGGTGCATAATGATGCATTGAATATGTGAGTTACGGGTGTATAATGGCAGGCGCACAGGTTTTTAAGAAACAATTAGGAAATTCATCTAAACTGAACGAATATTTAATTTCTAGTTTGCCGATTATTTTGAGAATTTTATAGGAAGAAGTTTCGGAAACGAACATCTTGTATAAAATTTCTGGGTAAATGTCTAATATTGAATTTTGTGGCCGAAGACCGTTAGTGAGATCGGCAGCAATTCTCGAAAAGTATTGGTTAAAGAGAGTAGCCACTGTTGCCTAATCGGACACATTTATATCGTTAATTTTAAAACAACATTCTCTACTATGTTTCTAGTTGATTTGGTTGTATTTTTATTATATTCCACATTGCTTTTGTTTTGTTATTTGAGTTCAAAATATCGTGATCGTGTTTCATGATTTTAGCCTGTCTTATGACTTTTCGTAACAATATTTTGTATATTTTAAAATAGAGGAGGAAATCTTGAGATACGTTATGGCGTTTAGAAATGAGAGAAAGAATTCGCTTGTTTTTACAAGATATCCTAATCCCTTGTGTTATCCAAGAATTGCTTTTCCGTGAAATATTTAATTTTCTTTTTTGAAGAGATAAAGAAGAGAAAGAAAGAAGAGCAAGAAATAAAAGAGTTAAAAAAAAAGAATTATATTGGTCGTTTAGTATATCAACAGTATTATAAACCGCTTCCCAGGATTCCTGCATAAAGTAATCAGTGGATAATTTTATTTTACTTTTTGTAAACAATCTAGTCATACGTGAATTATTTATTGTGTCAGTGATCGCATTTCTTATAATGGTAAGAAATTGTGCATCGTGGTCACTGTATCCTAAATCTTTTGTTTCAACTTCATATCGAGTAGTAGTTTTGTTAATTATAATTTGATCAATGGCCTTCATCGGATTTAGTGTGATCCGTATAGATACATATTAATGTAGAGTCTAAACTGAAAGAATGAATTAAATTGAGAAAATTTTCTTTCTCGCAAAATTCGGCGAGCAAATCAATGTTAAAATCTCGACATACAACAATGGATTCAAAAGAGCGATTGCTGACTTTGTTAAGTGTTATCTCCAGTTTTTCTAAGAACAAAATATAATCTGTAGCTCTTTGTTGGAGGTCTGTAGATGTCTGTTATTATGACTTTTAGCGAAGTAAGATAACAGACATTTCGAAAACGTGTTGAACGGAATACACATTTAATTCCGCCAAGGAGATAGAATCAATATTGTTTCAAACGTAAATAAAAGAACCCCTTAGGACCTTTATTCGATTCTCTCTCTCTCTAGAATAAAAGCCTGCGAGGTAAAAGTTTGGAATGTGGAGAATGCTAAATTCATTAGAAGATATCCAATGTTCTTGTAAAGCAAAGAACATCCATTTGATTTAAATCGCTCTGTAGAGCTGCTGGATAGGCTCAATTTTATTTGAAAGGGATTGAACAGTCAATGCCATTTTCTTAAAAACCGCTCTACATTTTTGAATGAAAATTGTCATTTATGATGATATTTTACTCTTATTTAACGTTCTGAAGGGGGAAGGTATAGCTAACAGCAGTTAATTTTTTATTACTTTTCCACTTGTTCTTCTCCATTAAAATCATATCATTTCATTAAAATCATAATCATTTTCTTTTGCAAGGAAAATTTTGATTTTAACTTTTTTTAAATCAAAATTCAACCAGTTTGTCATTTATTGACTTAGTGTTTTTCTGATAATTCAAATAATTCTGATGAATTTTGCAAATTTCTTCTCTTATTTGGTTGGCAATACTCACAGGTACCAAACCATGCTCATTCATTTAGATCTCTGTGTAAATAATATTTTTAATTTGAATCTAAATTACATATATTGATTATTAATATTTTTTTAATTTTATAATTTATTATCAGAATGTATATTGATCTAAAGTGTGTGATTTAGCATGGTTTTGTAGATAATATATGGTTAAATGCATCGTATACATTTCATTGCTTTAAAATTATTATTTTTGGAGTTATAAGGGAAATCGATCTTAAAAACGGCGATTCTGGAAAACCAAGGATTAAGTTATATTCATGAGTTTGCTTACCTTACTAATATAATAGATGCATGATGAAGCAACATACCTTTAAATGATAAACTATTGCAGATATGGAAATATTGTTTCACCAAATTATTCCTGAGTAATTAATGCACACGAAAAAATGTTTACATAAATTCAATTCTTAAGGTTTTAAGGCGTATCTTCCCCCTTAAAGTAATATTTCGGTCCGACTATTAAGAAACCAAACAATTAAGAATAGAAAACGTCACTACGAGAAATTCTGTGCCATTCTGTAGCACAACTAGTTTGATATTTTCTCAGCACCAAATTCAAACACAAAATTTATGAATTAATAAAAAAATTGCACTCTCCCAGAACTCTTAAACAGGCTTGAAAAAATCTCAATAGTTCCTCTCAAAACACAAATCGTGATTTTCTTCAGCTTTTTACATTCTCGCTACCGCTTATGCAGCACAGAGGAAGTTTGGTACTAATGCACCACGAAAAAACGAGGAATTTTGGTAGAAAACTCTTATTGCCAAGCCCTGATAACGAAACTGTAGATAATTCCATTTCCTGAATTTAGAAAAAAATCTTCGAACACATGGTATACCCAGAATCCATATTTTGTTGGTCCTTGATGCCGCAAAATTGATTGACAGCAAATCGTCTGGTGTATATGAACAACACTAGTGCCGAAACCATGCGTAGGATTTTTTCCAAGTTGAAGAAACTCCCTGCGAACTGATCTGAGTCGAAGCTCAGCGATTTTAAAAAATATTAATTAATTTTGAGGGTAGTTTACATGAAGCCCAAAGGACATTTTCAAAATGTTCTAAAAATGGCTCTAATTTTTTTCTTTAAATTTCTTGGGATAATAGAGTGAAATACGATTATAACGGTGCGATATGTTCAATTTCAAATTATTAAACTGAATAAAATAGTTTTAATTTTTTCTCACTACCGTCCACATTGTTTAAAATTTGAAAAAAAAAATATGTTATAGAATGTTATATGATCCATTTTAGGGAGGAATGGATACAGTACTCCAACGTTATCACGTCGAAAATTAATTTCAAAATGTATTTATTTCTTTATATGAATATCGCGTCGAACTTTGTTGACCCAAATACCTTCAAATTGAACTATGTTTTCCCGTCTCTGCAATTTTTTAGCCTGATAAACGCAATAGATGCTGAGACAAAAATAAAACATGGAAAACCCATTTCTCGTATATGCAACAGATTGCCCTAGGAGACTGATTTTTTGTGAATTACTTCATTTTGTATTCTCTTTCATATGTGCTTCGCGATTTTCGATATGGTTTGGGGGCACTTTTCATCGCTTTATTCGTCTATACCCTTTGTAATGAAAATTGTTCTGTTGTCTAAAAAATGAAACTTTTTTGTTATAATAATAGAACTGACATTATGATTAAACAACAAAATTCGTGTTTATATTAAGAGGAAAGTCAAATTATTATAATAACATTGATTATAACAGAAAATATTCAGTTGAGATAACAGGTTCGATTTTTCCTCAGTGCACACTTAGCATCAAACAAATATCACACATTAGCTACATTATATCTTACATTATAATGGGAAAACATTCGAGTGTTATAACTCGTGATTTTAGGCACGAAACTGTTAATTTTCAAAGTAAATAACGTTTAAAGGCAATATAATTGAAAAGATGATTTATTAATACGGGATATTCACAGTAACGCTGAACATTATCCTGCGCATTTTCTAGTATGGAACTTGAGTTCATTAATTTATTAATGTATCCTATTAGGTCAGCTTAATAAAATTATTGTTCGCTTAATTTTTAAATTTCTTTTAAAAATACAGAAAAAAGTGATCGTTTATGATAAAAATCCGCGAAATGATATGTTTTTAAAATACTTACCCCCACATTGGGAGGGGGCAGTCCTCCCCCCATTGGCTCGCCTGAATCCCGCCACTGGCCATTATGACAATTAAACTCTTTAACATGATTCTTAAGACTGGAAATGTTCTTCTATCAAGCTGGTGTACGTCGGACGTTATTTTGATCCACAAGAAGGGAAACGAAGCAGGCCCACTCAATTACCGTGGAATAGCGCTTGGAAACTCTATAACTAAAATATTTAGATCTCTGATTACGAATCGATTGATAATGTGGAGTGAGAAATTGAAGATTTCGCCTGAATGTCAATCCGGCTTCCGACCGGGCACGTCTTGTGAAGATAACACTGACTTCAACAATATAATAAAGGTTCTTCAGAATCTTTATGGACGAGCATCAATGAAGTAATGAATAAGAAGTAAAACAAGGCGTACTACGAGGTGATTCGTTGAGCCCTACACTATTTGCTCTTTTCCTTCGTGACATACCAGTTTCTTCGTGGATGAAGGTTTCACTGACATATAGTTAAAAGCTGGCATTCTCCTTTTTGCTGATTATTTGATTATCCTGGCAACCGACGTGATGGATCTTCAACACAAGATAGACACTCTATCCAAGTATTGTCAGAAAAAACCCTCGAAGTTAATCTAAAAAACAGCAAAACCATGAAATTCAAAAAGTCAGGCAGAATGAGGTCAGAGGCCAGTGAGGTGAAATTGCAGAAATGGTCAAGCAGTACAGGTAATGAGATATCCAATTCACAATGTCAGGATTATACAACTATGCAGCTGCCAAGGCCATGACCAAAGAAACACGGCATTGGATTCAGTCTGAAAAATCTGAATATCAGGGAAAAATGATACCTGGCACAGTGATAGAAAACTCTTCGATTCCATGGCGGCAACTACAGTACTATACGCTGCAGGTTTCTAGGGTCTAAGATACACTAATAAACTGGCTAAGATACAAATTCTACAAACGTCTTTTGGGGCTACAACTCCTGGGTACATGATTAGAATCAGAAGTAATTAAACAATCACTGATTTACATGACAAAATTTCTATTTATGGCACTTGTCGATACTCACGTATAATTTTCAACAAACTTTTAGAATCAAGAAATGTATATCCTAATTCTAATAAATACAACTAGGTGTTGGTTCTGGACGGGTTGATGAATGATTGGGGCTTTCATAACTTAATTACGCAACAAAATCCGATTGTAATCAGAGATAGTATTCCCTCGATTGTTGCAACAATTGTAAGTAAAATCTTTGTGGACGACACACGCAGAATTATGGATTCATCATACAGTATAATAAATCGATAATTAGGGATCCGGAATCTACAGAAGCAGAGAAATATCTTTTTTTTATTTATTGCACTCGATCAGTGGATAAACCTCTTTGCAGGTCTAAAATTGGATACAAACACTAAACAAATAATTCAATATTCACTGAAAAGCACCGAGGTACTTGCAAATTAAACTAATTTAACCCAATGTTATCTGTGAGAGGGAATCCCTTCTGGGAACCTCATTTATTAGGATTTTATGCACAGGGTAGTGGTGTGAAGGGAGTGGGAAAGGGGGAGGGGGAGTGAGTAATCCTAAGGGATTACGTGTTTATGGTGCTTATGAATCGATCTTTGGGAAGGCGTGATTGGATTCTGGTTGGAACGTTACTGGATTTTCCCAGGTGGTAGAGTCTGGCATCGGGAACTAGGTTTAGGTTGGTGAAGATCTTATTTCATAATGTTGAAATGTGCTGAGTAATGGTATATTCTTGTTACATATAGGGCGTTAATCGACGTTCCGAGTATTTTATTTTGAAAAACTTCAGTTCCTTTTAGGCTAATTTGTGCAACACCGCGTCACACAAGACAGGCATGTGATAGTGATGGTATTAATGCAGTTTATATATATATATATATATATATATATATATATATATATATATATATATGTCAGTTTGGAGCGCCGATTTATGGTTTATAAAACGATATAGGGAGAAGAGTGCAGCATACGTTTTGTTAGCCCATGGGTAATGTGCGGCTTCCATTTGAGACGAGTGTCTAGGATGGCTTCTAGGTATTTTACGGGCTTGTTGGATGGGAGTCAAGGAACTGGTTAATTTCCTATTGGGATAATTGGAGGGCACTCTTTTAAGTGCGAAGATTTTTGCTTCGCATTTTGCTGCGCAGTAAGAGAAAGTGTTGATGGTTGATTGTATATTGTTGGTTGCTACTGAAATATCTTGGTGTGTAGAGAATATTGAGGTGTCATATGCATATAAAGCCGTGGCACAAGTTGTGGTACATAGAATATCTGCTGTGAACAAAATCAAGAGGGCCGAGAAGAGAGGTGAACCTTCAAGTACCCCGGCCTGAATTATCTTAGGGGCGGAGAGAGAGGAATTTATTCGCACCGAAAAGCTTCTATTTCTGAGAAAGCTGCTGATGATTTTGACAAGATAATCGAGGGTGCCGTAGTTCCTTAATTTGTAGAGCCGACCTGTGTGCCAGACTTGGTCAGAGGCACTAACAAAGTCTAAAAAGACTGCAGAGCAATATTGCTAATTTTGAAATGCTTGACCTATGGTTACTACTATTCTGAGAAGCTGGTGGGTAGTCGAATGAAGAGGGCAATATAGGAATTGAAAAGGAGGGATAGTTTCGTATCTTCAAGAAATATATTAAGTCTGATTAGAACGAGTTTCTCGAAAATTTTAGACAGAGTGGGTGAAAAGGGTATGGATCAGTAACTAGAGGGATGTTTCAGGGATTTTTTAGGTTTTAATATTGGGATTACAATGGATTTTTTCCAGCTTACCGGGAAATAGCCTAATCTGAGGCAGCTGTTGAAAATGGCAGTTAGGTAAGCAATGGAATGAGGAGGTAAATATTTTAGAACTATGTTGGGGATACCGTCTATTCCTGGAAAAGATTTGTTTTTTGTATTCTTAATTATTTGTTTGCCATTAGATGGAGAGATATAATTAATTGGTATGGGGATCTTAAAAAATTCTCTATAACGTTTTGGAAATTCAGATCTGTAGAAATATTGGGATAAAAACCATCTTTGAAATGGTTGGCAAGCATTTCTAATCTGCTTCTGTGTAAGCTATTTCAGAATTGGCGGATAATGGGGGGATTGCTTGATTGGGGTGGGAGAAATAATGACAGAGTTTTCACAAAGTATTGGAATTTCTATCAATGTTTAGAAGTAGTTTTTCGAAGTTTTGATTGCGAAATTTATTTCATTCTTCATTAACCTTATACGTTATCTGATTTAAAGCGGTTTTTAATTGAAATAGCCGGAGTGTTTGCCATTGTCGCCTTATATATCGTTTTTGTCTAATAATATTCAGGATTTTGGGTGGAAGGGAAATTGGTGGGGGGGTGCCTCTATCGATTGTAATTGGGAGTAGCTGTATTTATTGCAGAGCCGATGGTGTTGCCTAAGAAAGAGATTGCTGAATCGATTTGATCTGCTTTTTACGAAAGGTGATAATGGGTTGGATATAGAAAGATATTCTTCAAATAGTTTCCAATTGATATTCTTATGAATATGAGGATTGGGGTGAAGTATCTAACTTTGAGAAATATCCAATGAGAAATATCTTACTTTGGCTCTCCCCGCTTCCATTACCAGAGTAGTCGCTCAAATCAGGATGTTCCGACCTTCTGAAAACCTTCACAAACATAAACATTTACATCAACATATAGATCAACATATCCAAAGGTTGGAATATGCCATTATCTACACTGGCGGTTGGGTTCAAGTCGGAAACGCTGAGAATTTTCCCAACCATTCACCCGTGACAGCACAGAAGATACAAACAACACATCCAGTCCCAACTAAAAACAAATTTAGTGTTTTAGATTATGAAACCGATTTTCCTCGCGTCCCTGATCCTCACAACCCTTCTCTACCATCGACAAATACACGCACAAACCAACGCAAACAGGGCAGGAAGCGCGTCAAAACCAAAACACGTACGGCCCCTACACATCCTAACCCACTTGAAAACAAAGACATTCCTACTGAGCCTAAAATACAGCCACTTATTTTATCTCACAGAAATTGCCGCCATCTTTCCTACATTCTCAGTAGGAAGTTACCCTCCAACTTCACAGTATTATCTATTTTTAAACCGAGCGGGAGCGAGTTTGCAGATGAGATTGCAGAGTTGGACACCCACACGACGCCACTGACCAATCAGGACAGTCATTATCATAGGAGGTCAGAATGACAATTATTTGGGTGGTAACTTTCCACCTGAACAACATGTAAACCAAATACAATGTGACGCCCAAAACACTAACATTGTAGTCCCGACTCTGTCCTTCTGGGGACAACAGACCAACACTATGCAGCAAGCTTAAGCACGCAAATCAACAATTCGACTCAATTCGATATACAGTTAAAACAAAAGATTTAGGATACAGTGACCACGAGGCACAAACTCTCACCATTATAATAAATGCGAACACTGTCACCATAAATAATACACGCATGATAAGATTATTTACTAAAAGTAAAATAAAATAATTCATTGATTAGGGTTGGGGGATATATATATATATATATATATATATATATATATATATATATATATTTCAATGCTTTCATTTCATTTTAACACTTGCTTTCCTCTTCAAAAAAGAAAATTGAATATTGCGCGGAATCGCAATTCTTGGATAACACAAGGGTTTAGGACATCATGTAAAAACAAACGAATTCTTTCTTTCATTTCTAAACATCATAAAGTATCTCAAGATTTTCTCATCTACTTAAAAAAATACAAATCATTGTTAAGAAAAGTCATATAGAAAGCTAAAATCAACTTAACACTCACGCACATGTGTGTGTTAAGCTGGTTTATGTACGCTTCAAAAACTCAAAAAGTTCTTCACCAATTCAGCTAACATTTTCATACTATATACCGCTTCAATGATTGTTTTTATCTATTTATCACGTCAGTAACACCCGCGACCGCGACCGCGAGAAAACAGCTTTAACCCGGGAGGGCCCGCACTAGGCAAAGTCACGCCGGTGCTCGCAATGTAATCTCTTAGATATAGCTGAAACGTTTTGTGAATGCGAATGATCTCAAGGTTCATTTACTGAAATACTTATTTTATTCAGTTTGTACATGTCTCCCAATGCAATTGTTAATGAATCTTACACTCCAGAATTCTTGTCTGAAAATGTATATTGAGAAAGGTAAAAATTGACGATGTACTACCCACAAAAATCATTAAACATCTTATTATCCTATTAAATAATATTAAATACAATTTACACAAATTATTTTGGGATGTTCTAAGCAAATATATATTTTACTTTTTCACAAAAATATTTAGAAAGTTTTTGTCTTTTTTCTATTTTGAAAGGCACAAAATTCAAAAACAGACAGTTCAAAAACAGACAGTTCACATTTTTCCATTTCCCTATAGACGTCTCCTGCACATCTTTCTCTTTGGTAAGAAATTATGACAGTCAGATAAGACAAATTATTACTCTTTCTTAATAGACACTTGTCATATACACGGCTGAAAATAATGCCATGTACCCCTCAGTTCAGGAGCTCACAATGTACTGGTTGCATTGCACCCAACGTGTATAACAGATATCGTGGAGCGCAGAGATCAAGTTTCAACATATTCAAGGAAAATGATTCAGCAAAAGGATAAAAATAAAAGATCAGGCGATCTCAGAAAAAAGTGCAATGAAGGAATACATGAAATATCAGACGTTAATTCATCGCAATAATTTAGAAAAATATAATTGCCGTACCTTGGATCTCACAGATCTATTGCGAGTACTCCCCTGTTAGCGGTAAGCTGTGTGCCAGCAACAGCGCTATCTGTCGCAAACGAGGAAAACACTCGTCATACTAGCTAACGACGACAAAATACAACCAACACTGAAACGCTAGCTATTTTGCCGACTTCATAGATAGGTTGTCCACGTCGGATGCAGGAATACGCGCAAGATACAATGGCATCTTGGAGAGGAGGAGAGAAGACTTGTACTATAGAGATAACTTACTTCAATGTCATTCTCAAGTTTTTATTAAAATTTAATCGTAAATAATTATCGGTAAACTAAAACCATCCGGATTTGTGTAGTATTTAGTTATAATAAATTCTTGGAGCTGCATCACAATTGTCAGAGTAACATGCCTCGTATCTATAGTAGACTAATGTCTTTTAGTACTGTGGTAAATAAATTCGAAGAAAAAAGTATCTAGATTTACTTCTAATACCTCATTTGATTGTTATGTTTCACAACAATTATGATGCTTTTAGCTAATCTCTTTCAGCACATTTATATTTCCAAATACGATTTTCTTGGTCTCACAGAAAGTTCAGCAAGCAGTTCAACCAACACAGCTGCGCTACCTACAGTATAGTATGTGAAAGTGCTTAAACCACGAACCTCTGGGCCATAATACACGCGCCGTCGCATAGATGGCGACACTTCCGCTTCAGCATCAACTGAGTACGGAGGTGTCTGCTAGATCGTGCCCCGTTACCAACATCCAATTTGTTTCAACTACTAATAAACTAAAATAAAAATATTGCACTGCCTCCCTAAAATAGAAATACTGTTTCAAGCTTCAGTAGTCTGATTTAACCCATGCGTGATTTACACGACAACAAAACATTTTCCTAGATGTTAACAATGTTGCTTGAGAGGATAATCTACCTAACCTAAATATTCGTAAGGAAACGTTTGAATCGTAATAAAATTTTCTTTCAATTGAGATACCACTAGCTACCTAAGGAATTCTGCACACCAGATATTTGTACATGAAATCTTCAGAGAATCGAGCATTCATGAGATCATTCATTACTGACAAGAAATAGTTCTTCCTATACCTCAGTACTTTATATTTTATTCTAATATGACTTTGATTTCACAAATCGTCACCTGTTGCCAGCAAGAGATATACATAAAAAACCTATATGAAAAGAATCCCACAATCACTCATTCTTAAACCTTGACAGGTACAATGAGGTCTTTGAAACCTTCACCATAATTTTCTTTCACAGAACACACGTTTTTTATTTTATTTATTTTACGTCAAAAAAAACAATAAAAAACTGCGTATGACGTGTAGAGTTAGTTAGTTACGTGTAGAGTTAGTTAGTTAGTACAGTTAAAGACTGCGTGTGACGTTACCTTCTAAACTAAGATGAGCTGCCTTGTCTAGCTTTAAGTTGAAAGGGCTTCAGTTTTCACAGGAACAGACAATTATATTTCCTGAGGGGTCTCTCAGACGTATCGTACCAGTTGCGTTAGAAGTTTTGGTCTCAGTGATTCGTGAACTATACAAATGTCGGTGCTTCTGTAGATGCCAATTTTTACTTTCTCGATGTAGAGTAGAGAGAAAGTTATATAATGCCGCGCGAAAAAACGGCGAATTTTCGGCAAAAAACTCATTACAGGACCCTGGAAACGAAAAAGTAGATCAATCAGGTTGCTAAATTTAGAAAAAAAATCTATCATGTGGTGTAGTCAGAATCTATGTTTTATGGGTCTTTGATACCGAAAAATCGAATGACGGCAAAACGTCTGTCGGTCTGTGAACACTAGTGGCTAAACTATTTTCTCTAAAATTGATATTCCTCAATCGATCTGGCTGCTGTCGCGGCCCCTGAGAAGAGAATAGGGAAAGTCTCAGGTTTGTTGAAAACCCTGATTTTTCGAAAATTGCAAACGTTCAAAATGTTTTCGGAGTCTTCCTACAACTAAAGTACTATAGATATAAATTTTTTCCCTCAATGAAATTGATTCGTTAAAACAATTTTAAAATAAAGTCATGTACAAGTTTTCGAAAATTTAAGTTATTTTCGTGTAATTAAGTGAATGTACGTGCTATTGTAGCTCTTAGAGTGTTTGTGAATTCCAGACATGATGTGAAATATAATTTTAACAGATATCGATGTCTGATCAGTGTGGTCGTTTTGATAATGAAGGCGATCCGTCAAGACCCGTTGAGTATGAGAACAATTACGAAAATTTCGATAGTCTTGCAAATGAAGTATTACATTATAGTGACTAATGAAGGTGAAACTGAACCAAAAATATTAAAATAATAGTTAGGTTACCAAACCATTTATGCATTTCTGTGCTTGTGCAGTGACATGGTTAGAGAGGCCAAATGCTCTCTATCAGTGTCGTACTCTTAATAAGAAAAAAAATTAATTGTGTTTACTTCGTCCCGTGCGTTGACAACAGTAACTTGTTATTAAAAGATCGTCACAAGCAGAGATCTGACCGTATAAAACATTATATCGTATCGTTTATCGTAATGAAAAAATCAGTAACTATAATTAGTTTGGGAAAACATTATAGTATATTATTAATACTTCCTCCTACATACATGTATTTGGATATTTTATTACGCAAATAGGCTTAAGGAATTCATTCAAGGCCAGGAAGGGAAAAAGTTTCAGCACTTTCAGTTCGAAAATACAGAAGATACTCACAAAAATATCATGGGGTGCCGGAGACCTCATTGCATCATTTACATCAGAAAATATCATTGAACCAGTTAAGAGTTAACGAAATGACCATAAAATTATGAAATAAGATTAATATTTTCCTTCGTTTCCTACTTACTATTTATCTCGGATTTTCGGTTTGTACGTAATAGTGAAAGCAACTCCCAAAAAATGTTAATATTATAGTATTAAATAACTTTATAATATGAAAGTATTAAAATATGAACAGATTTGTATTTCCTGCCCTTTAGTAATTTTTTTCATTGACAAAGGTTTACAGAACTTCGAAAATACGAGTATGTGGATCTAACGAGAATAAGAACATTTTTGTCTTTCATGTAAGTAAATCTTAAACGTTAGTTAAAATACTATTAGGGTGAAATTTGAAGGTACAATATCATAAATTTTGTGAAATAATAATTAGAGCACAAATAACAAATGTAAAAAATTAAATCTTCAACATTTCTTCAACTACTTCATACAAGAATTCATTTTAGTTTACTGCATCTTTAGATTACCTTAAACCCCCACCACCCTTACCTTTCAACATATTAGTCATAAATCTTATGTATCTCCACTGACGACAAAATTCTATCGTGTTATAATTAGACCTTTATCGAGGAAACGAGTTCACAAAACTCGTGTTTCAGCATCATGTTCAGCTCACAAAACTGTTTCAACATCAAATTAATAGCAATCTTCGTTACGGAGTATTGAAATTAATTTAAATGGAGAATAAAAAGATAAGCTATACTAGTTATACTTAAAAAATTATATAATATGTAAAATGTTTTCAGATATTTTCAAAACAGCTAAAATTAAACCGCTTTTCAAAAAAGGCAACAAAAAATAAATTCAAAATTATCGGCCCTTTTCTCATCTATCAGTTTTTTTTTCAAAAATATTAGAGAGACCTTTCTACGTACAAATGGAAACTTTTCTCAGTAAACACGACCCGCTTTGAGATTGCCAACGTGGATTTAGAAAATCCAAATCCACAAAACAGATATATTTTCTTTTCTTAAAGATGTCGCCTCATCATTGGATCACAACGAGGCACCTATTGGATTATTTTAAATTAATAAAATAATAAATTAATTACTAATAATAAACGAAAAGAAAACGGTTTTAATGCAGTTTTCCATTTCAAATAAACAATTCTGAACTCCACTGAAAATGAACGGTGTATCATTGTCTGATGTTAAGGCAACAACATTTTTAGGTTTCTCCATTCAGTCAAACCTTAAGTGGGACGTCCATTTAAATGAATTGAACACAAAATTAAGTTCATTATGCTACGCGTTCAGAATTCTTGCATATTCAGTCAGCCTTCCTACTACTCGTTGTATATATTTTGCGAATGTTCATTCCCTCCTGAGATATGGCATAATATTATGGGGAAATACATCTTATAGCTCCCAGACTTTTACATTACAAAAACGAATTATACGAATAATAACCAAATCCCACCCACGTGATTCTTGTAAGACTCTCTTCATGAATCTAGGAATTTTACCATTACCTTAGCTGTTGAGTTATGAATCAGTGGTTTTTGTCAAAAATGACTTGCTTAAGGGCGGGAATATATTTTCAGAAAATGCCGATGTCTATTACTATAATACTTGACATAGAAATCATATTCATAAGGTGACAGTATCAACAAATCATATCATAAGGTGACAGTATCAAGCTCATAACCAAAAATTCACATACAATACATGTACATTATTTTACAACACTTTGCCAGATTTAAACGATTAAATTCGATAGAAAAGTTTAAATCCAAAGTGAAATCGTTTCTGCTACGTAACTGTTTCTAGACAATTAGAGACTATACTGAGCATCACAAGGAAAGCAACATTAATTTTAACAGTGATATTTAATGTATTGTTTACCATTGGACTGTATACTAACTGTTTACTAAACAATATGTAACAAGTATTGTATCGCCAGTTCTGGGTCAATGACCCCCATCTCGATCAGGTTTTTCGTCCAGTTTTCCTTATCCATTAAGCAAATGCTGAGATGGCCCCTTGTTTTGCTTCTGGACATAGAGGTTAACTTCATTATCTGTGCACGTCTTTTAGAATTCAGTGGGAAATACAGTTATTCAAATTATTGTTTCCATGTTGTCGCAGCAGGAAGTATTATTCCGAAGAACAACATGGATAAGAGCCCAAAATTTATTGCTTATTTATCCTTGAAAATAGATTTTATTACATGGAAGTTGTTGTTTTTTTCATTCCAAATTCAAGTAGTATATGAATTAGTGTAGGGATCACAGAATTTTGAAAATGTGCACAGAATCCACTTCCCCCACAGCACGTCATACGCAGTTTTAACTGTTTTTGACGTAAAATAAATAAATAAAATAAATATCTTCTTTATGATTAGGAAATATTGCTCCTTTGCACCAACCGATTTTTCCATCTCTTTGGTAGTCGGCCTTCGTTGTGAGATATTGTAATTATACATTGGTCATGGAACTCTTGAGGCATTCATTCTCTTTATGCGCATGAGACATCTTTCTCTATACTTGGGATTTCGTAACGTAGCGCTTAAGGACTTATCTTTACGATGTAATATGGCACGTTTTTCGTGTCTTTCTCGGTCATTCCGCTAGATGTCGCTTGATCTTCAGCACTGCTTGATACAGTCGCGACCATGCAACATCTGGCGGCACGAACGAGAATGATGCAAAAAAATCGTGCCATAATCCATCGTGAAGATAAGTCCCTCGCGCCGCGGTATGCAACCCCAAATATATATGTTACACCTATACATGTTACACATTGTATGTTACACACGATATATAAGTGTGTTCACTCCCAGTCGAAATCTGAAGCTCGCATAAAACGCTGCGATCGGTTTGGGCAAGAAGGATTCTGTAGACAGAGATGTACTGAGTTTTTTTGCAGTAAGTAAAAACAGTAAAAACATTGTTCCAGAGTATGAAGTAAATTAAGAAGTTTTCAAAGTGGATAGAAAATGCTTCGTTAAACCGTGTAATAGTAGTAGTGATATATGTCACATCAAATAGCTTTGTTTTCCTCATCAAAGCGAGAAGATAATAAAGGTTTACGTTTTCCCCAGAAAAGGAGAAAATTAAATGACAATGATTATATTTGCGAAAAGCATTTCAACAACAAAAACGTTGTTATGGTAAGTACCTATTCTAACAATTCACCTCTTAGGTAATTTGTAGATTTGTAATTCATCAAGCGTTTGTGACAACTGTGATCCTCATACTGAACCATATTTGTATGATAAATGTTTATGTTGCTTATTGTGTGCTATTTTTTAATTAAAATTAATAATTTTTTTTCAATTATAGAGAATTACAAGCTTCATAAAGGATAATTTACCACCTAACGGAAAGAGTGCATTTTTTTAACTATTACATTTTGAGTGTGTGGCCCGCGGGCTAGAATGTAGCCGTCACGTGACCGTCCTTGGTGTAGAAGGGAGGCTCGCGTCTACCACGAGACCTTCCAGGTCAAGCTGGCGTCCACTTGGTCTAAATATATACCAACGCCGAGGCGCCGAGGCTATTCAGCCCGCAGTATGCGATACTTCCGCTCTTCCTCCCACCCACGGCCGCCAACGTGACGCTACAATGTGCACTATCTGGCCATCGCACATCTATGTCAAGAATTTCTTCTTTGAGGCCCCTAACAATTTCCACAATTATAGAAAAGAAACTTTTTTCTATTTCAAAAAACTGCACCGTTTGTGGGAATGCGGCTTTTAATGAGAATGTGTTTAATGAGAATGTGAATCAATTAACCCTACAACTCCTGGGAAGTTACCTTTTCTATAGAAGTTTACTTTTCATTTATTCAGTTCTTCTTGACTGGATAGAAATTTTATAAATCATTCAATGCAACGCGACAAGGTTTTTAGAAACATCAGATACAATTGTGCTAACTGTAGGTTGACTGACGTAGTGCAGATCCGCACACACCAACTGTAAAAAGAAATTAAGCAAATATATAAGTAATAAAATAAATGTAAGTAATTATGTATACAGAATAGAAAAGTACATTTAAGCCACTAAAGAATTGTTTGAGGTGAGTAAAACACACTTTGAAACTAAATAAAACATGTTATATGTTCTTATGATTTAATCGAATTTGAAATGAAGTGAAATAATGTTCTTATAAAAATGAATGAAAATGCTTTTATATTATCTTAAACAGATGAACCTTTTATAACCAGATTATTTTCTGATTTCAATGAAGTCAGCTGAGTTGAGAACTCTTTCACATATATATTGTGACGTCACGGGATTAGACAGCCCCATAACGCCACCAGCAGCTATGTAAAGAAGCCCACGAACAGAGAGGACTAGGGTACGCGGCGGAGCGATGGCTGGTAAACGCGCCATCTGCCCACAGCTTTTCGAACTACGACGTCCGAACTAGTGAGTAATGTTTTTTCCGAGAGGTTACGAAAGGAGGAGAATATGCACCCCTCCAAAATTTCCCCAGGCGCGAGTACCATAAGTATCGCGGCGTGCCTCGGAGGAACTCTTTCACTACAGCAGCGACGGCGACTAGACTGAACTTTTCGATTGCAGCAGCGACGACGGTTGTAAATTGATAGCATAGGAGTTTATTTCAACTTGGTAGTTAAAAGTTAGCTTGAAAAGCGTATCTTCGAAAGTGAGATAATTAAGAAATAGAGTGCACCATTATTCGTCGCACTCACAATATTTGAGAGAGCAAGCGAAGTGACTGTGACGTCGAAATAACTTCAAAGTTGTAAAATTCGCGCAGAAGGACATTAATTAAATCCAGAATCTCACCTTCTAGAATTTAGTGAGAAATATAGTTATTCAAATTATCGTTCTCCATGTTGTTGGAATCTCCAAAAAAATTATTTATTATTTAATTAATTGATTAAATTTAATTAATTTTGAATCAAATATTATTTTTTATCAATTGATTAATTTTTATCATTTTTTAAATTAATTCATTACTTTTTAATTAAATAATTAAATCATTCATTCATTCAATAAATAAATATTGCTACCATAAAGCGCGCTACTGGTCCCGAGAGACAGGGAGAGAGATGTAGACTATATATATATATTATATATATATATATATATATATATATATATATATATATATATATATATTAAATAATTAAAATATTCCAGTTAATTAAATATGAATTCAACGTAACCAGTTCCAAATTGATACAAGAATATGGGCGGCAGGAAAAGATTACGTTAATTCAATTATTAAAATTAATCTTCAACTGCTATTTCGAATAAATTAATATACGGCTAACTGGGTAGACGGGTCTTATAAGAAATAATCGCTATTGCCTACTAATAGCCGATTATTCGATCTGCCATCTGTACAGAGTGGCCGAGGAATCTGAAAAGCAAATATACATTTCTAGCTACTCATTTGCTGAAATTGGCTAAATGAAAATCATATTTTCTATTCACAGAAACTTGTAAGTTTACTCAATGTTCATTGGTAACAATACGGAACCTATTTTCGATCATGACCAGTCTCAAACCTTATATTGCAGTACCCGTGTTCACGCTTTTGACCGATGTCACCGCGTAGAACCATTTTCAAATTTTCCCGGTGTCGATGGCTCCAGGTCCAAAAACCATCTTCTTTTCTTCTGTTCTGGCACAAGTGTACTCAAGTCACAGAACCTCACCGCCTCATAAGTTGATAAGACTTAATAAATTATCCTTTTAACAATTCGCAGTTCTTTCTACGCGTATACTTAAAATATTAAAGTTCAGCAAAGTATTATCTGCTTCAAATACTCCCAGTCCTGTTGCCGAAAAATTCACCTAAGTTCACAATTCTGAAACTCCCAACATTAATTATCTACACACGATCCGCACAGCACTACGGCATAAGTCGGAATGCCTCCATATTCCCCTCTTTCAGCCCTTCAAAACTCAGTCAATACTTTCTACTGTTTCTTGTCAGAAAAAATTCGATCCGCTTCCGTCGAAATATATTGTCATTCCATGCTTAGCCAATCCCTAAATTACTTACAAATTCAACTAGCCGCGCCCCAGACGTCATTGCTTTCTCGGCCAATCCCCAGTTTACTTTATGAACTAGCGCGCCCCGTGGTTGAAAGCAATGAAGTTTGTTGACCTTCACGACAACTCGTCTACCGTTGCTATTCCGCCATATTTACATATGTCTATCCTTACAATTCACCCTGTTTACAATAAATATGACGCAATACAATGTCCCACATATTGGTATGTCACTATATATATATATATATATATATATATATATATAGTGACATACAAGACTGTCACACCATATTTTGATGGGAATTGGGGACGAAGATTTATTAAATTTATCGTGAAAAGTGTAAATGTTGAGGGTATAGGCATGCGGGCAAGGCGTTCCTAAACATCCGCGGAAGTAAATAAACATGGCGCGGCAAGTAACAGATAGAAGATTGTGATATAAGGGCATGTGGGATTGGTGGAAAACTAGTATGTGTGGGTGGGTATGGGTGGGTATGACGTAGAAGGAAACTGGAGATTGTTTTGGTAAAACCAGAGACAAGAAGGTATGAAAAGGTAGGTTCTCCCACTGCTGGTTCTTCGCTCGGGATTTTGCTCGCGGTCCCTTGATCTGTCACCGTCTCCCGTACATCACTTGCTACATTGGCTTCCCCCTCTACAGTACATTCTTCTATATTTTGGTAGTCCTCGCCCTCATCGTAAGCAGAAATTGTTTCGGAATCCGACGCCTCGCGTACGTTAATTGTCTTACCGCTGCGCGTTCCATGGTTACACCATTAATATTAATATCGACCCGTTTGTTAATTTAATTGTTGGCACGACGAACCGGTACCCCTAATCACGACGGCCCAATGTAACCTGCTCTTATCACGCCCACACGTTGGGCGCCCAATGTAATCTAACCTTGTCATCACGCCCATGCGTTGGGCGTCCAATGTAACCTATTCAATCACCCCCAGCCGTTGGGCGTCCAATGCAACGTATCCTCCTCGTGTATCCTCTCTCGTCACGTGCACTATCTTTGCCCTGCCCTAGCTCTAACTTATAATTGGGTGCCACAATACCTTCGCTTATCGATTGCCCGTACCTCTGCTAGCTCGAATCATTATTTATTTCTTACCGTGTGGTAGTCTGCTAGCTCACTCCATACGGAGTTGAGGTAAGGGTCCGTTTCGTTCGTGCCTGGGTCACATTTCATACAACTACTGAATAAAAACACATGGATTCAAGGCAATTATGAGTCATTTGGGATGCTCATGCATTTAATTTCGGATTTCCTTTGCTGATATCCTATCCATAAGCACAATCTGCCCCTCCGACTTGCGAAATATGACAACACAAATACATAAACACACACAGGAGAAGAAAATACAAACATGCACACTGAAAATATAATACAAAACAAATCTCATACATCAGAATGCGCATTCTGTCGTGACCCTTTTATAATCCTATCCTTAACCTAATATCATGACTTGGTCTTCGACAGAATTTTTTCTTTCTTTCTTTCTTTGGACTTGCGCGTAAACAAACAAAAAAAATACAGTTATTGCACAATTCGTGCCACTTCCCTTTTCACAGGGATGTCACCTTCCGTCAGCGCCCGTCGTTGCTAGTTGTCACGTGCATTATTCATGCACGCAGTTCCCGTTCAGCTGCCATCAGATCCTAGATGCACTCGTCCATTTAAAAATTACCAATGCATCCACGATTATTGTTTCTTGCACTAATCGCGTCTTCTCTAAATGTTACTTCTATTTCTCGCGACGTATATAGGTTTTGCGACGTTCCTGTTTCCTACGCCTAACTTGCGTGAATACTGTCCATGCGGATTTTTCCGTGAATTTCTAAACAAATTGAAATGAATTTTCGCTCCACTTAATCTAAACAATTGATTTTATATAACCGAAAATAACTTAATAACTTTTGCACAACACTTCCGCGAAATTCCTCCAAAAATTTAACATAGCATCAAACGCGTGCGATCATCATCAGACCCGAACTCATTCTGTCTGTAACACATTTTACATTGTTGGTCCCTACAATCCAAGTGACTGTCTTTTATCAAACATATGCCCATCACCATAAGAAATGTTCAAAAAATTTTACATTTTCACTGTTTTCGGGCATCTTGCGTCTTACTCTCTGTTTCATAATTTTACTAACTTTCGGTTTGTAATCGTCACATTACCGAATTCCCTCTTCCTGTTTTCCTTTTTCCAAAAACCTTTATTTTCCGTCTTCTCAACTCGTGATGACGTCACTTACATCTTCGGTCGCTCTATCAATTCTTTCTTAATCCGCTATGCTATGAAACTGGATACTGATTTATTCCGAGCCTTACATAAATTCCCCCGCGCCGTGACTAATTTTGCCCTGATCTAAATATTTTTCTCTATAATTTCTGAAAGTTTGGCCAAAATCCACCTAGGCATTCACTGGATATTCAATAAAACTCGTCTTGTTGTATATTTCCAGAAGTACAACAATGAGTGCCATGCCTTCAATCTTCGCCTTGTTATACATGCAATTTATACAATTTATGATATTTATGGAACCCGTGGCTCGAATAATGTGGTTCTTGTTTTAAAATGTTCCTAAATTTGGGTTCTATTCACTGTTCATAACGCCTATTTCTGCCCCTTATGTTTTCTATTACTTTCCTAATAATTATTATTACGTGGCGCTGTTGTCTATTGTTTGTTTCATTCTTAGTTCCTCTTTGCTTACATAAAAGTTCCGTATTCCATGCATTCTTGCGGGCTAGTCCCACAAATCATTACATCTTCCCCCGCCTTGAGATGTTACTCAGTCCATGATGTCATCATACTGAGTTGACATCTATCATTGCTACCTTACTGCGAAGTCTACACTTTGTTTATTGTCGACGCGACCCTGCACCTGCTACCATCTGCACTCCCTTCTCGGCTGTACTGGTGCGTTCGACCTTGGGCTAACAATGCCTCAAGTTACTACTCTCGTTCGCGATGGATGCTCCTGCCAACACTTGCACCCCCTGTTGCGCTGCATATCATACCATAGTCTATGGTCGAACTGTCACACGCAACAATGTCACCTTTTTTTAACTATGCCTTAACTTAGACAATCTTCCTTTCTTGCTTATAATTTTTCCTTACAACTAAATCTTAACTTATTCCTTAAAAACTACCTTTTAAAACTTTAATCTTTGTTCCTCAAAGCTATTCTTTTACATTTAATCTTTATCATCTTGGTCACCTATTTCTGTCACCACTCATCTCAATTCTTTGTACACTCTACTTTGGAAACTATTCTCATCTCAATTTCGTTACATTGGTTACCTAGCTATTACCACCGGTCATCTTAGCTCTTTATACAGCTTTACATTATAAATATTTTGAACGCCTTTCTCTTGGCCTTGATCAGATAACAGTACATTGTTATTTTCTAAAACTCTGCTTACAACGTACGGACCGTCATATAATGGGAAGAACTTCCGAAACAATTTCTGGTCCGTTGAGGACGAATGAGACGATCGGACGAGCACCTTGTCCCCCACTCGAAACGTCCTCCGTTGGCATTGTTTCTGATCATTTCCCGTTTGCTCTCCTGCATCTTCATTCCTTCACTTGAAATCCCATGTCCCATGAATTGTACTTTTCTTCTGCAAAATTCGCATTTTTCCAAATTCAGTCTTAAATTGTTTCTTCTAAATACTCGAAACAGTTCTTCCAATTTCCTCATGTGCGATTGCAGATCAGCCGAAAACAAAATAATATCATCCACGTACATAACTATCGTGTTTTTTAATTCTTCCGGAATTACGTCATTCAGGTAACGAATCAGCGCTGCCCCCGAATTCTTCAGCCCAAATGGCAGCCGCGTAAACGAGTACACCGTCCCTTCAAACTTGATGCTGACGTACTGTTGGCTCTTCTTCTCGACTTCAATCTGCCAATATGCGGACGAAAAATCGAGCGCACTGAAAACCATTGCCCCTCCTAATTTGACGACCATTTCATCGATCGTGGGTGGCGTTTCATACCGTGGGATCGTGACCGCGTTCAGCTTTCTCGCATCCAAGCACATTCGAATGCTACCGTTCTTCTTTATTACTACTACCAGAGGACTGACATATGGAGTTATCGCTCTCTTAACCACGCCTTTCTGCTCCATTTCTCTTATCAATTCTCGTACTTGTGCACTGTACTTGCACGGTATGGGATACTGTTTAGTGGAAAATGGTGCGGTGTCTTTCAAACCTAATTGAAATCGGTAACTGGTTCCGATGATTCCCCGAAAATCTCTAGGTGCTCCTCTATTAACTGGCGAACTCGCCCCGGACAGCCTTCCTGGTCGATGACACCGTTAACGGCCTTATCCACGTTCTGGAGAACCTCTTCCACTGTCGCCTGTATTTCGCATACTTTGACCTCCGGCGCATCTATTTCGGAGACCACTGGACTGCTCCCAATACAACTTCTCGATCGTAGCGTAACCCTCCTGGTACCTACGTCGACGACGGCTTGGTAAGCCCCCAATGCGTCCATCCCTATGATGACGTCAAGGATCAGTCCCCGGACCACAATCGCCGCTACTTCCATGGTCATTTCTGCCAGAATCAGCTCCAACCAAACTTACTTTCCCGTGATATTTGCCAATTTTCGGTTAGCCATCACTACACGAAGCTTCCGCGTCGGCAGCTCTATCAATATCTGTCCACTCTTTCGCACCTTTTCGCAAAATTCCTCTGACACTGCGCTTACACTGCTTCCCGAGTCCACTAATGCCTGCACTTCCATGCCATAACACGTGCCTCTTAACACTAAGCACTTACTCGGCTTTACTCCTTTCGCTTTGTCCTCCCGTAGCAAATCGTCCCCTTCCACAACAATGCTGGCCGTTGCCACGACTGTCACAATATCTTCCTCATTTTCGTTTGGTTCGTGCCACCGTCTCGTCCCAAACGTATCTAGTTTTCCACTCTATTGCGTTGTTGCCACTGAACTCGCGTTTCCCCATCATCTCCCACGTTGTAATTTTTAATGTCCTGTTCCGCCCGTTCCGCGCTTGACCGTTCACTATGGCCTTCCCTTGACTTTTGTTTTCGCGGTGCCTGACCGCCCTGCGACTTCTCGTTTTTCCCCTGCTCGTTTTTCTCGGCGCGTACCTCCATCGCGCACATTTCATCCTGCCTACGCTTGCTATTATTATACCGGTTGGTATTGTTGCCACTACCGGAGTATTGATTTCGACCGTCTTGCGTGTCGCGGTCGTCCCCATCGTTCGCCTGATCAAACCGGCTCACTCGCTCAATCAGCGCATCTATTGTTTCGGGCATGTTGTTCCACAACAAGTTGCGAATTCCGTTCGGCATTTGTCTGATGACTATCCTAATAATTTCAGCGGGGTTAAATTCCTCACTACGGACCTTCAAAGCACTAACCGTTCGGGTAAAAAAATCACTCATGCTTTCGGAACCCCCTTCGCGAAACTGCCGTAAAATTCGCGCAGAAGGACATTAATTAAATCCTGCATCTCACATTGCACGCTGAGACCACACATGCCTAAAGTGTGGTAGGTCGGCCGAGCATTTGAGCATAACTCCTGCAACATTAATAATTTCGAGGCTGGAAGCGCGAACGAACGTGTACGAGGCGGTGGAAGACGGACGACCCCAGGAAGAGCGAAGCGTAGGCGAGAAGGACTTGGTCTAGAGCGAGGGTAGTACGGGTTCGGAACGAGAGAAGGGTGTGGAAATTGGAGGCTTGGCGGCGTTCGAGCGGAAGGAACTGCTATCGTCGCAGCACAGCACGCGAAGACGAGGCGGCAACGCGGGACGAGCGGCAGAAAATCCCCAAGGTTACCTACAGGCGGGCGACGCGGAGCTGTTGAGGTAAAGGAACTGGCGACTTTTATGCAGCGATCAGTGGGTGAAACGTCAAGAAGAGGTGGGGGAAGTATTTCGAACTGTGTGAGTGGTAGTTTCCAGGTCATTTACTGCTCGTATCATTAGATTTATTTAAAGAGGTTATACCTTGTACAATTTTACATAAATGATTCAGAATTTTTATGTTGTACAGTTAATATTATCTAGAAAGATCAATTTGTTGTATTGTGTTTAAAGTAATTGCTTTTGTGAGGGGGGAAGGGTCTGAATTAAGTAACGTGAATGCCACATATATTTTTTTTGTGTTCAGTATTATAGTGAGTGCGAAGCCCAAGGCTAGAACCTGTGAAAGGATTTCTTTGGAACAAATATAAAATTCATTTCAAAAAAAGCCGTGCACGGAAAACTAGAGGCCAAAAGAGTAAATAATTTAGTAGTGGAAAAACTCAGAAAGGAGTGATCAAATCGTAAATTGGAGTTGATGAAAGTGTTCAGACAGTCGAGGTGACGCCTATATGTTTTGTTTTTTTCTTGTTTCATTTTTTTCAGTGACCAGCTATTTAAAGTGCAATAACCTGTTATGAAATTGCGTCACTGTAAATTTTCTCATGGAATATATGTTCATATTATTCGTATTTTATTTGATTCATTGTGTTAAGGGTTCAGACCTTTCTCATACCCGAAAGATTCTTCTTCCTGAGAATTTTAAGCTCGCTTCACGAGCATTCATGCTATTACGACCCACCACGTGTGGTAAAGTAGGTAGGTGGGTGTGTTACTATATATATATATATATATATATATATATATATATATATATATAGTATTAAATGTGTATTTAATAATTTAATAGATATTAGATATTTGTTCTTGTTGGTACTCTCGCATTTTCTATTCGAAAGTCGTACGTAATTGCACAACTACGAATTTTAAAAAAAATTATTACTCCCTAACGGCAAGAGCAATTTAATTGTGAATAGAGTAAAAAATTAGTATTAAATAACTATAAACTATGTTGATGGTTATATGTGATTGTGCTCGTTGGTACTCTATATTTTCGAATTTGATAATCTGGCTTTGTTCGATAACTCTGATGGAGTTTCGCTAATATTGATATACTACCCGCCAACATTCAATAACGTAACTTTATAATTAAAAAAACTAGTAGTGAATGTGTATTTAAATATTTATTAGATTTAACATCGATGAGTTTTCATAACAACAAAGTATTAAAAAAATTATTATTTAATAAATGAGAAGAGCAATTAAATCGTGTATATAGTAAACAATTAGTTCTAAATATCTATTAACTATGTTCTTAATTTTATGTGATTGTGCTCGTTGGTGCTCTGCATTTTCGAATTTGAATATCTGGCTTGGTTCAATAACACCATGCAGTCTCACTATTTTTTATATAATTCACAGCAACATTTATCAATTTTTCTTTAATGTAATAAACTAGTATTGAATAATTAAATAGAATTTAGATATTTGTGCTTGTTGGTACTCTCGCATTTCCTGTTCGAAGGTCGATGAGGTTTCATAACAAAGAAGTTTTAAAAATTTATTATTTAGTAAGTGACAAGAGCAATTAAATCGTGTATAAAGTAAACAATTAGTTCTAAATATCTATTAACTATGTTTTTAATTTTATGTGGATGTGTTCGTTGGTTCTCTGTATTTTCGAATTTGAATATCTGGTTTGGTTCGTTAACTTCCATGCAGTTTTAATATATATATTAATATATATATACACACAATTATCAATTGATCTTTAGTCTAATATACTAGTATTGAATGTGCATTCAATTATTAAAAAGATATTACATAGTAGTGCTCGTTGGTACTCTCGCCTTTCCTGTTCGGAAGTCGATTAAGTTTCATAACAACGAAGTTTAAAAAAATTATTATTTAATAAATGACAAGAGTAATTAAATCGTGTATAGAGTAAAATATTAGTTCTAGTCATCGATTAACTATGTTCCTAATTTTATGTGATTGTGCTCGCTGGTTCTATGTATTTTCGAATTTGAATACCTGGGTTGGTTCGTTAACTGCCATGCACTTTCAATAATGTTTATATAATTCATGGCAACATTTGTCTATTTATCTTTAGTGTAATAAACTAGAAATGAACATGCATTCAATTATTAATTGATTTTAGCTATTTGTGCTCGTTAGTACTCTCGAAGTTCTCATTTGATTGTTGTACGTGGTTGCATAAGGACGAAGTTTTAAAAAATTTTTTTTGTATTGGCAAGAGCAATTAAATCACGTATAAAGTAAAAAAATAGTTCTAAATATCTATTAACTATGTGCCTATTTTTATGCGATTGTGCTAGTTGGTTCTCTGTATTTTCGAATGTGAATATTTGGTTTGTTCGATATCTCCCATGCAGTTTCAATAATGTTTATATAATTCACGGCAACATTTATCAATTTATTTTTAAAGTAATATTCTAGTATTGATCGTGCATTCAATTATTATATTATAGATATTAGTGCTCGTTGGTACTATCGCATTTCCTGTTCGAGAGTCGATGAGGTTTCATAACAACGAAGTTTCAAAAAATTATTAGTTAATAAATGAAAAGAGCAATTAAATCGTGTATAGAGTAAAAACTTATTTCTAAACATCTATTAACTATGTTCTTAATTTTATGTGATTGTGCTCGCTGGTTCTCTGTATTTTTGAATTTGAATAAGTGGCTAGGTTCGATAAATCTGACGCAGTTTTAGCAATGTTTATATAATACACGACAACATTTATTAATTTATCATTTATTATTTATAGTGTTATAGTGAGTGCGAAGCCCACCTGTGAACGGGATTCCTTGAAACAAGTGTCCTATTCATTTTAACTGCCGTGCACGGAAAACTTGATGCTAAAAGAGTAAAATAATTTGGTAGTGGAAAAACTCAGGAGTAAGCAAATTGTAAATTGTAGTTGGTGAAAGTGTGTTCAGGCAGTTGCGGTGACGCCTATTTTTTGTTTTGTCTTGTTTTGTTTTTTTCTCAGTGACCAGCTACTTAAAGTGAATTATCCTGTTATGAAATTGCGTCACTATATACTTATATATATATATATATATATATAAGTATATATTATAAATATTATATATTATATATATATATATATAATATAATATATATACTTATATATTATATATATAAGTGTGTGTGTATATATATATATATATATATATATATATATATATATATATATATATGCTACAATTATTGGGCGATTCGTCATAACCCGTTTCCAAATTTCTAATAACATGGGCGCCAGGCAAAAGGTTACGATATTTTAATTATTATTACTCTGAAAAAAAAAACTTAATATTTTCCCGCTAGCTGGGTCGATGGGTCACGTCAGAAATAATAGCTATTATCTATTAATAGCCGATTACCCAGTCTGCCATCTATACAGGATGGCGAGGAATCTGAAAACAGAGATTATTTGATCTAGCTACTTATTAGCTTGAATTGGCCAATGAAAATAATTTTTATCTTTCTTTCAAGAGAAACTTAATGTTTATTTCCTATCAATGTAGCAAATTAAAATGTGAAAATTGTACATTGAGAAACTTTCTTAGCCATGACCTTGTTCGAACCTTATACGGCGATTCTGGTCTTAGCGTGCTGTTCATTGAAGCTACCTCGAACGCCTTCCCTTCTTGTATTTGTAGCTCCGAAGGCCCGAAGTCCAATTACGACGAATCTACTTTCTTCTTTGAAAACGAACACCGCCGATTCACCGCTTCGCACCACTCAAATATTTGTTCCAGCTCCACTATATTATGTCTGATGCCCGTTCTCACCGTATATCCAGTGCACAGCAAAACAAATCTCTCAGAAATCTTCCGTTTATGGCAAGAAAATATGCAAAGTCCGATATAGTTTGAGAACCGCATACATTTATATGTTCAAGAATGATCAGAGTTCACTCGCGAAAAAAAAACTGTCTTATTTTTATGCACAGCAAAGTATTCGGAACTCGACACGTTCCCCAAATCTTAGAAGTATCACAAGTTCACTTCTGGTTCTGCCACGAAAATATTCCCCTCCGAATATGCCCCTCAAGTCCGATTCTTGCTCTACCACACGAAAATATTTCAAAGTCCCAAAGTCCTAACATGCAAAATTAATCTATTCGCGAGCCACTTGCTCACCGTCACGACATGCGAATGAATGAATTTTATCCTCCCTTTTAAAACCCACAATGCCTCGCCTTCCTTTTATTTCCACAAATTGCCCAAACTTCCGTTTTAATAATCAGTCGGCGCTTCTTCAATCAATCCGGAGATCTCTTATATTTCCTCCTACTCACGCCGTCACCTCACGGTCAGATGAATGTTTGTTTATCCTGACAACAACCACGACGTCGTTACTAAGGCGCCATATTGCCTATTATTTGCCCTAACCATTTCGCCCATCTACGAAAAATATTCTGCAATAAACCATGTTCCTATATTAGTATGTCACAATATATATGTATATATATGTATATATGTATATATATGTATATATGTATATATATGTATGTATATATATATGTATGTATATATATATATATGTATATATATATATATATATATATATATATATATATATTATATATATTGAAACGCACCGCGTTTCTGCCTAAAGAAACGGTGATACAAGTAAGCACGCGGCAAAACGGTTGCCAGAGGGCGCCCGCTAGCCACAAGAAACAGTTACGGGCGGCGAAGTGTTGTCGGTTGGCCGAAGGCGTGAGAAAAGACGCCGTGAGGCTTCAGTGTACGGCCGGTCGCCTGTAAGGAAGGAAGTACCTGGGGCTGCTTCGCGTTCGAACAAGGTAGAATAGTATCACGAACGAATGAACGCTGCCAAAAGTGATTGACGGACGAGTTGTGCTAGATATAACCATCATTAGTAGCTCGGACGTAGTGCCAGAGTAACAGCTATTATCCGGGGTAGTACTGATCGAGAGAACTTGTGTGCAGAGGAGTACGCCACGAGACTAGTAGCCTGGTGAAATGGTGAGACACGTGCTAGCAAACTGTACCTTGAATAATTAGTGGCGTTTGTCAGCTCGCGGAAGGTGACATCGAGATCTGGGTGAACTGGAAAGGAGTTCAGCAGGGAGGCGCAGAGGCACCGTGTGAAGATTACGCTGGAGAAAGTGCTTCGTAAACGCAACGCATCGTATCGGCTGGTCCCCAGTGGAGCGGGCATAGGCAGCACAGCGAAGGAGTACGAGACAACCCGAGAGTCCCCGAAGCCGCCGACGCTCGAGGAGGGAGTATTAAACGGTAAATTTTTCCTCGATCGATGTAAGATCGAAAGAACTAACTGTGATTCTGGGTGAGGTAAAGAAAAGGATAAAGACCACCACAGATATTTGTAATCAATAGTGATTTGTGTAGAATAATAAATAATTCATGTTTATTTTGTTCACGGAACAGTGGTGTCTGATTAATAACCCCGAGCCCATTCACGAAAAAGAACACCTGTCCCTTGCAAATAAATTTACTGCGAACAAGCCGGGCTTACCGGTTCGTCTCTCTCTCTCTCTCTCTCTCTCTATATATATATATATATATATATATATATATATATATATATATATATATATATATATATATATATTGTGACGGGCCGGCGATTCGGTCCTGTTCTACAGTAAATTTGTAAAAGGGATCAGGTATTCTTTCTTGCGAATGGGCTCTGATTGCATGCACCAACAATGAAACAATTACTTTTAATGTAAAAAACACAGAATGATTTATTCCCAGGAAAGATAATAGATATTACAAAAACATCGTTCCATTGGATGTGTAGAAGGTAAACAAAATAATGGTTAGCATTGATAACCTTCTCATGATACTGATAAACATGAACAATTTTCTTACTAACTACGTGAATATTGCTAATGAACACTTTCTGCTTTAACTTTACACCTCATACTGTAATTGGGAGCTCCCTTTGCATGCATTGATTTACAATCACCCCGTTATTTCAATACTTAAACTATTTACAGACAATGTGGACTCTTCCAAACACCCTTTCTATTCTTCACATCAAATTAGATTATTTATTATTACATGGCAAATTCCCTCAGCTAATACCCCCTCTCACAATCGTCTACCCCCTTTCCAAATCACGGGATTCTTTTACCGCCTAATAATGAGTTTCTTCTAGTAACAGTCTTACTGGTTTTGTTGCGTCTGGAATTCCTTCGAGCTCGCCAACTCCGAATGCGCCGGCGCGATGTGACGAGCCGGGGCCGTCTCGCCCGCCACGTGGCCACGGCGCCTGTCCCCGCCGCCGATGCAAATCCCACGCAGTAGTCGTGCTTCGCCGGGCACGGCGATGTCCACTCGCCGCCAGATCCGCAGCCGTCCTTGTTTCCAATTCTTCCAAATTCATTTGTTAAGCCCGCCGATGTTGTATCGCTATGTTCGTTTCACTCTCGCTGCCTTTGTCGCACACGTGTCTATACACTCATCACGTTCCTCAGCTCACGCCGTTTAATCTTTACTGTACATCACTCAACTCGAAATCACTTAATAGTTCTCGCTGTTTATCATTGTCCTACGCTTCGATTTCTGCTCGATGTCATCGGATTCCTATCAACTATATTTCATCGCCGCCATCATTAGCTTTTCCGCACTACCGTCCGTTACCTCTTCCGCACCGACTCTCCCTTCCGACTGCCGTCGTTCCCACGATCCACTCCTCAACTGTCGAAGTCTCGTACTTCGCGCTCGCCTCGTCTCGCCCACCGCGGGACACCCTCCCGCTAGGCCGAGCCCGTCCGGACGGCCGTCTCCACCGCGCTGCCCAAACCATGCTGGCACCCGCGTCTATGTTCAGAAACGCGGTGCGTTTCAATATATATATATATATATATATATATATATATATATATATATATATATATGTGTGTGTGTGTGTGTGTGTGTGTGTGTGTGTGTGTGTGTGTATACAGGGTCGAGTCATGTAACTTTAGCACCTCCTATAACTTTTGAACGGTTGAAGATATTGAAATGCAGTTTTCACGGAAGTGCAAGAGAAAATAGGGCTAACTGATGCGTGTATTTATTTCTATTTTATCACTTGTAGATTACGAGATATTTGAGGTAACTTTGTTTTTTTAAATGGAACTATACATATTTTTTCAGTCCATCATAATCAGCGTAAAAAGACAAATCCAATGATATATATATATATATATATATATATATATATATATATATATATATATATATATACAGGGTGAGTCACGTAACTTTAGCACCTCCTATAACTTTTGAACGGTTGAAGATATTGAAATGTAGTTTTCACGGAAGTGCATGAGAAAATAGGGCTAACTGATACGTGTATTTATTTCTATTTTATCACTTGTATTTTACGAGATATTTGAGGTAACTTTGTTTTTTCAAATGGAACTATACATATTTTTTCAGTCTATCATAAAGAGCGTAAAAAGACGAATCCAATGATATACATAATGTCATATGTTAAATAAGGATTTTTTTGAGAAATTTTTATTCTTTTGCGACCAGTTCTTAACGGATATTTTGAATGTAACGCGACCGAGAAGGTCACGCAGCGCTCCACCAGCCAGCGCGCGCTCGGGGAAGGGAAGGGATCTTAGTATTTCAAGACACAAAACATATTCCAAATATTCACTAAACTTGCAATTTTTTCCCTGAACTCTGCTTTCATCCTTCCCCATTTTCAAATATTTTATTACTTAAGGATTGAAAATATGGATTTGTCGTATGTAGTATGTATTGAAATAAGATTGTTATTTAAATTTAATTTAAAGAGATATCATACCACAGGATATTAATGGGATCTTGGAAACTAAATACAGTAAGAATAAATTATTAAGACTTTACAAAGAATATTGCATATTTTCAGAAAATAGTTTTATTGTTAATGATAATATAACAATACCTTGTGAAAACAAACAAATACAGAAAGATAATGATAATGACAAAAATAAAAATAGAATTGAAAAATACTAAATAAAAATACATTACTATTCAAATTACTTTAGAATGTGTTCCATATGACCACCATTCACAGACAAACACATCTGCAGGCGCTTTTGAAAAGATTTCTTAACTGCGACCAATGTTTCTTTTTTAACTTCAGAACATGCAGCTACAATGCGTCTACGCATATCTTGTGATGTAGATGGAGCCTCTTGGTAGACGTGGTTTTAAGAAAACCCTGAAGAAAAAATCTAGTAGCGTCAAGTCTGGGGAACGACGGCCAACACACAGTACCACCTATTAATATCCTGTAATATAAACCCCATTAACTGGAGTAGAAGTAAAAACAATTTTATTACAATACATACTTACAATAAACCCTTATTTTTAACCCTTCCATTTCTTAAAAATTAGCTGAAAATGGGGAAGGATGGAACGCAGAGTTCAGGGAAAAAACTATAACAGTTTTGTGAATATTTGGAATATGTTTTGTATCTTGAAATACTAAGATCCTTCCTTCCTGAGCGCTCTGGCTGGTGGAGCGCGTGACCTTCTGTGCGGTCGGTTACATTCAAAATATCCGTTAAGAACTGGTTGCAAAAGAATAATAATTTCTCAAAAATCCTTATTTAACATATGACATTATGTACATCATTGGATTCGTCTTTTTACGCTCTTTATAATAGACTGAAAAAATATGTATAGTTCCATTTGAAAAAACAAAGTTACCTCAAATATCTCGTAAAATACAAGTGATAAAATAGAAATAAATACACTTATCAGTTAGCCCTATTTTCTCATGCACTTCCGTGAAAACTGCATTTCAATATCTTCAACCGTTCAAAAGTTATAGGAGGTGCTAAAGTTACGTGACTCACCCTGTATATGTGTGTATATATATATATATATATATATATATATATATATATATATATAATGTCATATGTTAAATAAAGATTTTTTTGACAAATTTTGATTATTTTGCGACCAGTTCTTAACGGATATTTTGAATGTAACCGACTGCCACAGAAGGTCACGCAGCGCTCCACCAGCAAGCGCGCTCTCGAGGAAGGGAAGGGATCTTAGTATATCAAGATACAAAACATATTCCAAATATTCACAAAACTGTTGTAGTTTTTTCCCTGAACTCTGCGTTGCATCCTTTCCCATTTTCAGCTTTTTTTTAAGAAATGGAAGGGTTAAAAATAAGGATTTTTGTATGTATTGTAATAAAATTGTTTATTACTTCTACTCCAGTTAATGGGGTTTTATATCACAGGATATTAATGGGATCTTGAAGCAAAACATAATAAGAATAAATACAGACTAAGAATAAGATAAAGAATATTGCATATTCTGATCAAACAATAATAATAAGCGTAGAATAATAACACAGGGAGAGAAACGTCCAATAAGATAATAATTAATATAAAATAAAAATATATTTCCAAAAATATAGTAAACAATAGTAAATAACGGTAATCAGTAGAGACGGACAAAACTGCATTCAGTCTCTCGTATCTCGTCCGACCTGTGAATCATTCTCGCTGGCCGAAGAAGGGTCGTGGAGGGGGAAGCGCCCAGCCAAGGCCAAGGGCACTGTGAAGGAGATTTTCTTTCTCTGCGGGAGGCAACGAGACAACGAGATTCTCGCGTCTCGTAGGGACAGAGTATTCTCCTAAGCAGTCCACGCCGGCCGAAGCTCGGAAGGGACTGCTTAGTGTAGAGCAACGATCTACACTAAATTTCTATGAAAGAGCACGCATTGTTGTGCATTGTTAGAAAGAACGATTCTTTGTAGACAGCTGTTTGACTTTGCGACAGACTTCGAAAACTGAACTGATCAAATTATAAGTGACATATTTTATTAATCTCTCGACATTTGTACCATTGATGATAGAAATATATAATATTACTTTAATCGTGAACATAAATTAATTCACATGCAGTATATATTGGTTCCACTCAATATATTTAAGTTAATCAATATATATGTAGTAAATATTACAATTTTTCAGTTTTGTTATATATTTTTTATTATCTGTGGGGGCCTTTTGATCATGGGGGCCCTGAGGCACGAGCCGCGTCTGCCTGTGCCTAAAGATGGCCATGATAAATTCTCTTGCAAATTGCAAAACGCTGAGACTAACTGTTGTTCTGCAAATGTGAAGATTTCTTTGTGTTTCGGTGCATTCTATTCAGTGGTGCAAAGTGTGTGCCAGTATGTTTATCGTCTAGCGAGGAAATTGATTATCAAATTATTTTGCAAAATGCTTTTGGAGGTAGATCGAGAGAATAGCTACCCCCTTCCAAACCCCCTGTACGTATAAATCTCCGTAGCAACGTACTCTCATTAAGTGAATAGATTATTCGTATTTTTCACTTTACAAATTTAATTTTATAACCTACACAATTCTTTAACCAACGCATTTTTTTCACCAAGTGGTCCGCGACGTGCTACCGCACGTCGCTACCCGACCTATCCAACGTGCTACGTTCGCCTTCCGGCCTTCGCTCTCGAGACCTGGTTCGCGCCTCCGCTGTCGCTCCGGCACTCACGCTGCATTATATACCTCCCTCACTTTTAAGATAATTTATTTTAAAGGGAACACTCACTTTTAAGAAAATTTCTTTTTGAGGGAATAGTAAATAAATAGACATTAAAAAATGTCATTTCCTACTAAGAAAATTTAAAAAAATATAAAAGTAAAAAATATTGTACTCACGTCTAGTCTTTTTGTGAAGGTCCGTAAATTGATACTATAGATGTTAAGAATTTACACATAATGTCACTAATACTTTTTAACCTGTTTTTTTCTCCACATATATTCAAAAAGATAAGTCTGAAATTGGTCTTTGACGCCATGCCCAGGCAATTGGTGCTTAATTGCACTCCAAGTGCTATCGATTGTATTGGTGTGCTCATTATTTTCATTTTTTTTTAATAATTTCATTGTTTTCTACACTTCCACACTTCGAACATTCGCGTCTACTTGCAATAATTCCAACATTCATACACCACTTAATAATTTCTAATTTTCCTTTCATACGTAACTCACAGAAAAAATTACCATTTAAAATTTCACTCATTCTCACCAATACAATTGAATTCACTAGAAATACAATTAAAGAATAATTTCAAACTTGCCTTTATCAATATATGTAGAGAAGAATGCATAAAGCAAATTACTTTCGTTAAATCAAACAAACGAATGAAAAAAAACAATTGCGATGGATACGTATGTGACTTAATGAAGCCTTGACATAGGGGGTAGCTATTCTCCCGATCAGCCCTTTTGGAGAGAGAGGTTGCACGATAGATCATTTTCATATTTATTCCATGAGGCAAGTTTTAGGCAGAAGATATATTCTGTGTAATATTTTTAATTTTGGTGAAATTGAATCACATGTAAATTTTCAAATAGAACTATACATTTTTTACCTGAAATGAATGGATCAATTAGTGAATTCAATGATGTCTGATTTGTTAATACTTTAAAGAGTAATAATGTATATGCGACACCGAGCTTTTTTTAACTATTTTATTATTTTGAATGGTAATCATGGTTAAGTTTTACAATACAAACTTTTTCACATGTTTTTGATGCTTTTGATCTATTTTAAAAAACTAAACTGTTATTACTTTACAGCTATTACTTAGGGAGAGGAAACCCAATGGGCACCTCAGAAAGGATCATCTAAATCTGCAAATTGAATGTAAAAGCGTCTTTGGGAAATCTATTTTTTTATTCTGGTGGGGTTTATGGGTGCTTTGCCTAGATTGTATTGGGATATTTGTGTAATTGTTGACATATTATTGTAAAAATTATGGGATAACTTAGTGATGGGGTGACTTGAGATCATCCATATATTATTATTATTATTATTATTATTATTATTATTATTATTATTATATTTAATTTACTCCGTTAAAGATAAGTCTTACCCTGGGTTAGTTGAGCGAAAAATTGCCAGAATTCTTTTAACAATTTTTCCATGGGTGTAGAAGGACGACGCCTCCTTAGAGTAAAATACATTTGTTCAGAAATAGAACTTCTGAATGGGGTATGCATGCAACTTGTTTGAAATTTAAGGTGATGATGCTCCTGTAAAATATATTTTAATTATGAATATTAATATTCCTAATATTATATTTACTATTATTTATTATTTACTATTATTTACTATTTATTATTAAAAGATTACAATTAGAAGGCCAAGGAAGGGCAGCGGTTAGGGCTCTCGCCAGGTTGGCTGGGAGGGGCAGGCGAGCGGGGTCCCGAGTGCGAGGCGGGGCGGACACCTGGGCGCCACGTAACACAGCGCGGGCCGCACGCTCCAAACAAACACGGAACAGGCGAGAGCTTGCGCGTGGAAAGGACGGCCAATAACGCGGAGAATGTTGTAATGGATACCGGACTGTCCACGTTGCGTAAAACTAGGAGCCGCTATTCTGACACTCGTCTCCTTTACAGCGTCCCTCAAATACCTGCTCCGAGTCTTTGAAAGGCATTGCATTACCTTGGGCGAAAAAGTGGTTGATCTGCATCGCAGGCAGCAGCATTCCAAAGATACTCTTTGTGGGTGTACAACAGATGTGAGATCGGTTTTTATTGGGATCCATCTGTAGGGGTATAATAAGATATAATCTGAAGCCGCGAGTGTGTGCAATGGTCCTAGTTGTTTTGCCGCGTAAGTACCGCAGAGGCCAGAGAAAGTTGGTGGGTACGATCTCGTAGAAGCGCCTGCACTGACGATGAAAGAGGAAGAAGAAGGAAATGGCGGGTGGAAAAGAGGGTAAAAGAAGCAGAGAAACTAATTAGAGTTTTTGACTCTGGGTGAAAGTGATCCAGTTTGGTGGGTCTGCAAAGTGGCAGGGGGACCGCGGGAGGCGTGGCGGTGCACGCGTACAGGGCGCCGCGCAGACCTGTGGTGAGGGGGCGGGCAGAGGGCGGGCAGAGGGCGGGCAGAGGGCGGGCAGAGGACGGGCAGAGGCGGGCAGAGGCGGGGAGGCGGGAGAGGACGGGGGGGAGGACGGGGAACGACGGAAGAAGGGATGGAGTAGGAAATACTGAAGGGTATAAAGAGTAGGAAGGAGGGAGAGGGCAAGGGAAGACCGAGAAGGCCCAACGAAGGTCGGGGAGGTTCGAGGAAGACCGAGAAGACAGGAAAGGGCCGAGGAAAGTTGGAGAGGGTAGGGGAGGATCGAGAAGGGTCTGGAAGGGCCGCGAAGTGCCAAGGAAGGAAGAGGAATAGGGAGAGCAGCAGAGGATTATGGAGGGTGAGGGAGAGGGGAAAGAGGCGGGGAGGGGCGAGGCCGCTCGGCAGGCGACGCGGCGCCGGGATTCAATGCCTCCACGTCGCCAGCGGACGACGTGCAGATCCCATGAAGAATCGCTCGCCATTGTGAGCAGTACGTCATTTACTGCTATCAACTGTGGGAAATCCAAATTCCACTATCATGGTCATATCAACTTAATGCTCATTGTTAGAGTAACTCGGTTCCTGAAAAATTATGCCAAATCCTTACAAGTGCTGGAATCAAACATCAAGACCGATAATAAAGCGAATCTCTCACGAGGAAATGTCTCTAACTAGTCTAGTTCCAATTGAAAGTTTGTCGCCGCAGCTGCCTTCCTCACTGTTCACAAAATTAACAATGCGTCAGTAACACAATGAGAACCAGCGCAAGCCAAACTGGGAGGCTCGACTTTTTCATCTACAGTACCTTTAGTGGTAGACATCTTCGGACAAGCCAGGATTCACGAACCTGCCACGTGCAAGATGTAAATCTGACATCGCTGGTACCTGCTGCTTTTGATTGATTGATAGATTAGTGATTACGGGCGCGTCAACTGCTAAGATAATTACTGCCGTAATTGCAGTACATATTTTATCGTGGCGGTGGTCCCCTGAGCAGGCGAGATTCGGCGCCGATCTACATCGGCTTGCGGGCATTTCCCTCAACCAGGTATCTCCCAGCAGCTTGGTATCCCCCAACACACGCTCTAAACGCCTGACTGACCTCCCGTAAGGTGTAGTAGTGTAAGTGCATGTGAGTGTAAATGTGTGAAAGTAAGGATTAGGGAAGGAGAAGGAAGAAGAAGGAAAGATCGCGCGCGGTCTATGGTTCATTAAGTAGGGGATTGATCCTGCATTCACCTGGTGATGATCGGACAAATCTCGAAAAACTACACATCTGATCTGCCTGCCTCTACAATTCTCCTCCAGACAGGAGCTGGATTCGACCTAGCTGATAAGCTAGAGTTAAAAATCATGCTACCGTCGGGACTCGAACTCAAGAACCTCCGGGTAAGAGGCACCGCAGTGACATGAGTTAATGCCCTGAGCCACCTTTTCCGATTGTACCTGCTAGAATTTTCGTAACTAGCTATATTAGATCGAACTCAACCCCTGCGTGGAGAAGTATTCTAGAGGAATTTTAACTCTTTTGGCTGTTTTCCTTCATTTTTCCGAGGAATTCCGGGCAAATACCGTCGTAGAACCATAACAAACAAGCCATGGAACGCGCGCTTCGTCATCCTTCCTCTCTCTTCTCTGCCGACAGACACACACACACACATTCAAAAGTATTACAGTACCAAACACTTCGGGACACCATACGGGAGCTTAGAGCTTGTCCCACCCGGGGCAGTGACCCGTTGGTGGAGATATCTGGAAGAGAAAAGCCTAAATTCCTGCTCGTAGGACACCACCAAATATTATGTACCAGTGCGAAAGAGCGAGAATTTAATGTTTCTGGGTCCGTCTCCTATTCTTTATTCGCGTGGTTTTAGTGCATGATACGCTAATATCCTTGGAGGAGGCAGTGTTTCAGCGATCCAGTGACCGTGCGTCATGTTTGTTGTTTCGTCAATTCAATTTGTAAGACTTTAACAAACCATTCACTTTGGTGATGTGAACGAACCTTATAATCATTGTTTCCTAACCAAAATACATCTCATTTTATAATCCTAATCTTAGAATTCGCGAAAGCATAGCGAGCGCTGTGGTTGCGCGTGAGCTGGTTTAAAAAAACCGGACGAATTGCAAGCGCAGAGGGTGTGGCGTGGCTGGCCGCTGCCTGCGGCCGCCGTCCGTCCGCCCTCGGCACCGAAACAGCGGGCCCGCACGCGGCGCGGGCGCACGCGCCCACCCGACTCGGAAATAGACGCGCGGCGGCGGCGGGAACTCGGGGTTAATATTTCAGGGACGTCATCCCGATCCGCACATAAGCATAAACAGCAGCTGACGTGCGGCGGCGGGCCAGGGCCGCCAAACAAGGCAGCCAGCGCCGCCGTTGGAGATCGCGCAGCCAAGCGCAGGCTTCTGCTCTTGGAACGGCGACCACACGCGCCGCCGCCA